>PVHP010005616.1:0-64394 GCA_004024765.1 Zapus hudsonius
AGGTATTTATTATTGAACTAATAGATCCAGAGGAAGTTAAGCAAAGGCTGGCCCCCTTTCCCACCCCCTCCTGCCCCTTCACACAGGGGTAATTGCCCATGAGGCTACCTGGAGTAGAGGCAATCATCTCAGGAAAACTAACTTGTCTCCTCAGGCAATAAGGACTTCTTCATGCCACCTTGAGAGTGTGATCAACAAGACCACACCTTGACCACGATTACCTAACTGTACATAAACCTCTTTTGCTTTGTCCCAATTCTTACCCATTTAAATGTACCCTAAAGATGAACTAGGGGGTCCCTGGACCCTTCCTTTATTTGTCCCTCTTCCCAATAGTTCCCAATAGCACTGATAAGGTCTTTCTCTGCTTCTCACCTTTACTCATCTTTTTAATTGGTGCATTGCGAAGGGTAGGCAAGGCTAACCTGTTGGGGCTGGCAGAGCCTAGCTTTTGTCCTAAAACTCCAGTTACAAAGGCAGCCAAAACAAGCAATTTATGGTGTGTAAAGGTAAGATTATGATTACAGTTTTTATAAGGAAGAGTTTCAGAGAGTGCTTGGTATTACTCTGCCGATTGTTTTAAGCCAGCAGACTCTTCAGTCTGGATCTGTGACTGACAGGCTAGGGGTGAGGCCAAAACTCAGACGTGTAGCCATACCTGGGGTGTGAGTGGACATGGGCTTTTCTATTGTGCTCCTCAAAGTCTGGCTCCCCCATGAAAGGACAATTCCATTCATGTGATTCCCAGTCCCCTGTGTGCTCCGGCTCCGAAGGAGCCTGAGGAAATGTTTTACACATCTGAAGGATTCTACCTTTTGAAAAGAGCCTAACACTTAGCCCCAAACAACATTTCTTTTTTTTTTATTTTTAAAACTATTTTTATTATTTATTTATTTATTTGCAAGCAGAGTGAGACAGAGAGGAGAGGGAGAGGAAGAGAATGGGAAATCAAGAGCTTCTAGCCTCTGTGAGCAAACTCCAGGTGCATGAGCCACATTGTGCATCTAGTTTTACATGGATACAGATTTAAATCATGAATGCGGAATTTATCAAACTCCTATTTCTGCATCAATTGATATGATCACGATTTTCTTCCACTTTTAATATCATGAATTATAATTATCAATTTTCAAATATCAGACTTTTTAATCCCTTTAGTAAAACTCAGTGAATGATTTTTCATTATAATAGTGAATTCTAGTTGTTAATATTTTATTAATATTTTACTTCCTACATCCATGAGAAATATTTTTTTATTCATAATTTCTTTTTTATAAATTATATCTTTATTATCCATATTTAAATACACTGAATGAGCATATGTGTTGGTGTCCCCAATTCCCCAATTTCCCTCTTCCCTGTCCCCAATCAGCTGGGTAATTTTTGCTCCTCTGTGGGCAAACTGGATCAGTCCATGGGGTAGGGGGTTATGGATAGCCTAGGAGTCAACCTGGTTCCACCTCCCTTTGTATGTTGTTACTGAGGGGGGCCATGTCTCTGGATATTCAATTGTCCCCTATAGACAGCTGCCCAAGACTTCTCAGGCCTGGGAAAACTTTACCTGTGAAGTCCATTAGAACATCACACCAAATGTCCTTAAAAACCCTCCTCAAAGCTTCCTTGGAGAGGTCTGTCCCCTCACTGTCTTTCAATGAAGGCAGTCTCTGGTCTGAGCGAGTTTGAGTCTGGTGGACTTTCTGTCCCACTTTCCTTACACCCCAAAAGTTAGAAATAGAGAAGAGTTAGGACACTTGCTCTCCATCTAGAAAACAATTATCCATTTATTTGGGTTTTATTTTCTTTCATTGATTCCAAAAACGTCTAAAATAACTTCATACATATATATAATCTTAAATAAAAATGATCAATATTATTTCTAATACATTTCTAATTTTAAGAGTCAAATGAGATATTTCCAAGAAACCTTAACATCCCCTGTCCACAGAAATGTTTCACAGGAACTGCGTGTTGTGAAGTAATGAGAGCAATAGCATAGACTGCTAGACTGTGTCTTTCTACAGTTTCAGAACTTACTGAATGTCAGTAGAATCACGGACTGTCCGTTTCGTTGGTTTCATTTTACCAAGTCCTCCTGGTTTCACTTGGAGTCACAACTCTAGCTGCTGCAAATTATCTTGTTTCATTTCAGTTTCAATCACTACCATTTTAAATACTTAAAATACACATCACTCTTTAAACAATTGCATATTGGAAACATGTAAAGAATCTTACAGTAGTGAACAAAGAAATGCAGAGTGGGCTGGAGAGAGAGCTCAGTGGTTAAGGTGCTTGCCTAAGGACCCAGTGCCCACATAAATGCCCCAGTGCTCATGTAAATGCCCCAATGCCCACATAAATGCCCCAGTACCCATGTAAAGCCAGATACACAAAGTGGTACGTGCATCTGGAGTTCCTTTGCAGTGGCAAGAGACCCTAGCATGCCCATTTTCATTCTCTCTCTCTCTCTTTCTCTCTCTGCTTGAAAATAAGCAAAAATATAAAAGAAAATTTGAAAAAGAATAATTTATAAAAACTTTAACATTTTTGATAGTTTTGTCACTGTGCACTCTTAAAGTTTCAGGAGTTTTTACTATTCCTCAGAAGTTGGGGATGTCTTGCTTCTGGGGCTTGACTAAGCTACTCAGGAAATCTTTCCTTAGGGACCTTCTGCACTCCAGCCTGAGGGCTGGTGGAAACAGGAAAGGAAAGCTTTGAGATGGTGTGTGTTTCAGAAACTGGTATTGGGTAAGGAGAGCCAGACGACAGCAAACCTAGGACAGAAAGGATGCTAGGAGTCCACATGACTGCTTGTCAGGGGCCCTTAGCATGTGGCTCATGAGTTGCCCAATCTCACTGGCTCCTGTACAGACATTCTCAGAGGCACGTTTGCACATACTAAAATGATATCTCTACCTATGAGAAAATGAGACTTCTGCACGCCATATGCCCAACTTATTTCCAAAGACTTGATATGGGGGGGCATAGAGTAAAGTGCACATGACCATAGGTTCTTTGGTTTTGTTTTTAATAAGGTTACAAATGATCCATGTGTATAACACGTTTCCTAGTGTACAGACCATAATAGTCCATCATGCCTCACTCACGGAACAATCAGATATATTTTCAGAAAGAATCCTGGGAATTTAGAACTGAAGTCCAGAGGGCTGAGCATTTAAAGTAGGCAGTAAAGAAAAACTTTCTACTCATTTGTTTTAAGATCGTGTATGTGCATGGGGACATGCATGTATGTAAGCAGGTGCACGTGCCCCATGTGTCATATATGCAGAAGCCAGTGAAAGGTGACAGTATCCTAATGTCCTCCTACATAACTCTTCAATCTTATGTCTCTGAAACAGAGACCCTCACTGAACTTGGAGCTCACAGGGGGGCCTAGCTCCTCTTCTGTGTCCATACCCCTCAGTGCTGTGGTTATGGGCATGCCTGGTGGTACCCAGCTTTTTTACATGGATTCTGGTCTTCATGCTTGCATAGGGAGCAGTCTTACTTCCTGAGCTATCTCCCTGGCCCAGAAAAACCTTTGTTTGTTTTTAAATTTCTATTATTTTTAAAAATATTTTTATTTATTTATTTGCAAGCAGAGAGAGAGAGAGAGAGAGAGAGAGAGAGAGAGAGAGAGAGAGTCAGAGAGAGAGAATAGGCACCCCAGGCCCGAACTTCAGACACATACTCAATTTTGTGCATCTGGCTTTACATGGGTACTGGGGAATTGAATCCTGGTCATCTGGCTTCATAAGTAAGTGCCCTTAACCACTGAGCCATCTCTCCAGCCCAGATTTTTTGGGTTCTATAAAGAGTGGCAATCTACAGAGAAATGTGTGAGGAGATAGTAGATTCTTAGAGAACATCTGAGCAAGATGGTGGTGGCTACCCTGGCCTCTGCAGTGGTCTCTCCCTTAGTTTCTGACAGCTTTCCTCGGATGAGGGGATCCGTTGGCATTTTCTACCATTAGTTTGTGAAACCCTCCTCCATTTATACTGCATGTTCTGTTAATGTCAGTTCCTTTCTATGACTTTCAGCCTGACAAAGACAGAGATCTGCTAAAATGCGTTCCCTTATCCCCATTAGGTTTACATTGTGAATGAAGGACATTCTATATCACCTGACAGTGTGTGTGTATGTGTGTGTGTGTGTGTGTGTGTGTATCCCAACCATTTCTCAGTTGCATCTGACTGATGATAGTGAGTCTAGAATTGTCTCACGATGGTATAAGAGTATCCTGCCAGATGGCCTGGAGAAGAGAATTTGTCCTTTCAATAATAATGAAAATATTTTCTCTTTCAGGTTTAATATTCAGACCCAGCTGCAGGTCATGCAAAAAGAGGCCTGGGTTGCAGCTTATCTCCCACACACCGGTGCAGCACCTGGTGCCAGCCTCTGCCCAGGAGGACTGGCAGCATCACATTCCTGCAGCTGCTCCAACAACCCTGGGGACACTCTGCCTCAGTGTGAGCATCTGTTGCTCTTCTTATGCAGCAACGCTTTCCCAGATGTCCTCTGGAGAACCCGACAAGCAATATGAAGTCAGGTCACTCCTCTTTCCCACAGTACCTGGCTTGCCCACAAAACCGGTGGAGCAGTTCCTGTGAATACAGGCAATTCTCTATTTTCATATCTGCAGGGGGGGGTCCTGGGTGGTAGGCTGTGTCACAGTTGAAAAGTTACTGTCATCTCTAAAATAGCTTGACATTTAATCAATTTGAAAATGACACTCTCATACCACATAATTCATCATCTAAAGTTGGGCACTTGGAAGAGCGAAGAGGAACGCTATTAATAATAAACCCAAGACAACAGACCTTGGAACAGACCAGACAAGCTGGAGGATGTTGTCACCCTGTTCATGGGTTTTGTATTCATGGTGTCTGAGGAACAAAGATTTTTGGAATGATTTTATACCTCTTGACTGACGTGAGACCTGTGTGAGTGTTGGGTGTCTTGAAGCCCCAGTGTGCCTCCACTCCCAATGCCCTGGAGTGCTATTGAGGTCCCATGGCCTGTGGGTGCCTCGACCTTACAATTCCTACTCTTCTCTCTACATCTGAATTTCTTCTGTTTTTATACCCAGCGCTAACCTAGCCTGTCTCTGGTTTGAGTTAGAGTTGTTATATATCTTGAAGTGTTTGGAATGGGGCCAAGGGCTCTTCTGCATCATTCCATGAGGATTTAACTTCTGATCCTCAGATCTCCCAGGATGCCATGGCTAATGCACATCAGGAACAAAATAGGCAAAGAGGAAACCAGTATCACAAACCTTAGCATCCACCACAATACAGCAGGTTGTCTGGGAAAACAGAGTAAAACAAAACAGTTCTTTATTCTACAATATTTACTATCCTGAGTCAAATCCAAAGCTATGTTTGGAAGTGTGGTATTTGAATGAGACTAACTCATGTGTTCTGAATGCTTGGTTCCAAGCTGGTAGCAATTTGGGAGGTGGAGCCTTGCTGGAGGAGGTGTGTTGTGGGGGCAGGCTTATGGGTGTTATAGCCAGCTCCCCCTTGCCAGTGTTTGGCTTGATTTCATGCTGCGGTGTATCACCTGCTGTGGCAGAAGTGATGTCCAGCTTCTGCTCTGCCAGGCTTTCCCCTGCCAACATAAAGCTTCCACTCAAGACTGTAAGCTAAAATAAACCCTTTCCTCCCATCAGCTGCTTCTGGTTGGGTGCTGTGTCTCAGCAAGGAGCATGTGACTACAGCAGGCAGTAAGACTTCTAGACAATTTAAGCTTGGGGAAGGAACTGGGGCTATCTATTTCACTAGATATGTTAATTTCCTGTCACTATGGCACAATACTTAAGGTCAACAACTGAAAAAGAGGAATGATTTATTTTGGTTCAGTTTCTGAGGTTTTGGGCCACACTCAGCTGACTCCATTGCTGTTGGGCTGTGACAAAGCAGAAGGTTATTGTGGGGAAGGAGGGAGGGAAGGAGGAAGGAAGAAAGGAAAGGGGAAAAAGCCCCTAAGTAAGGGCCAGAGGTAGACAGTAAAGGGTAGGAAACAGATTTAAAAAGGGGAGGGTGGGCACTACAACAAACAGGGTGATTCCAGGGTCTCTAGGCCAGAAAATAGGCCTAGATGTGGGGCTGAACACCCTACTCAAAGGGGCTCAAAGATACCAGCCATCTCCGCCAAAAGGCCTGAATACAAAGTCTTTGCTTTGGTCTAAATCAGGTGTGCCTAATCTGTGTTCTGTGGGCCACATGTGCCCCAGGTTAGATTGTAGACGACAGTATCCTGCTGTGATGTCAGAAGTCTGATGACCCTGGTCTAAATATTACTTCTTTGCTTATCCCAGCTTTCAGAGAAAATCATCAAAGGCTACCTTGCTCCTGGATGCAGTGAGATTCCTTGATTCTATTGCTCACGAGAAAATCCAGAATCTTCAGTGTGAGATATAATGTCTCCAAAGAAAAAATGTCTGCTCAGGGGAATGCACACGAAGCACTGTAGCTGTTCCAACACGTTTACACAATACCCTGGAAATTTCTAAACTTCACCTTCTCTGGCAAAGATGAGCTCACTTTTAAGTCTGCGAGAACACATTTAACTCACTGCCAACTCTCTCTGCTTCTTCACCCACAGTACAGCAAGACAGGGAGTGCACTTTGGGCTCAAGGTTGTGCTGCTCACTCTATTTTGCTGCCACAGAACAAAATGATCACTAAGGTCCCTTCTCTCTCTAACCTTTGCTTTTTTGTGTATGGATGATGATGATGGCGGTGGTGGTGATAATGTTAGTTTGTGTGTGTGTGTGTGTGTGTGTGTGTGTGTGTGTGTGTGTGTGTGTACTTATGGATGCACTTGTGTGTGTGCAGAGGCCAAAGGTCAACATTGGATATCTCCTCAATTACTCTCCACCTTATTTTTGAGATGGGGGTCTCTCACTGAACCTAGAACTTGCTGGTTTGGCTAGACTAAGTGGGGATCCTCCTGCCTCTGCCTCCCCAATGCTGGGGTGACAGGAACACACCTTAACCTCTGGCTTTTATGTGTGTGCTGGGGATCCAAACTCAGGTCCTCATGCACAGCAAGTACTTTATCTACTGAGCCATCTCCCTGGCCCCGATAATATCTTCTAAGATAAAAACAGTCAAATTAACTCTTTACAATTTTAATCACAAACTTATAAACAGGGACTCTCTTCATCTTTAGAACATTCCAGAAAAAAAAACCAACAACTAGTATACTGCCTTATAGATACTCAAAAAGGACCGTGTCTAGTACTGAGCATTCAATACCAATACTAAATATTTCATGAGCTTTTGAGGCCCTGGAGGGTCTTATCTGCCACTGAGTCACAAGGCCCATTTGCAATGGCTTACAAATTCTCTCATCCCAGGCTGGAAAGTCCCGATGGCCAGGCCAATAACTACGGTTCTTCATTGAAGACAGTCTAGTTACTTCAGTTTCTATGTCTTCCTCGGGATTTCAATGTCATCTTGGCTTTGTAGAGTCTAATCTGTGGAATTACTCTATGAAGAAGTAAACTTTTAAATCTCTGTCTTATGTCATGCAATTTTAAAAAACCTGGGTAAGGGGTGGTCTAGGGAGCTAGATCAGACAGTAAAGTGTTTTCCTTGCAAGTAGAGGACCTGAATGAGCCAGGAATGGTGGCATGCTTATAATCCCAGTGCTGGGAAGGAGGAGGAGGAGACAGGTGGATCTCTAGGGATTTCTGGCCAGTCAGTCCAGCCTGCTGGGAAGTTGCAAGCCAGTAAGCAACACTATCTCAAAAAGGGTGGGTGGTGCCTGAGGAATGATGCCTGAGGTGTCTTTCTGGCACCCACATTCAAGCACTCACAGGTTGTGGTCTGAATGTAAAATGTCTCCCCATCACTCATGGGTTTGAACACTTGCACCCAGTTGAAGGCACTGTTCTGAAAGGTTGTGGAGCCTTGCTGGAGGAAGTGTGTCACTGAGAGGGGGTCTGGAGGTGTTAGAGTTCCCCTCCCTTCATTATTCCAGGGCTTTCCCTCTCCACGCAGTATGAGAACAGTTCAGACACAGGCATCACTCATTGAGAAGTCTAGATATTTATTTAATTTTTAAAAAGACTTTTAAAGACAAGTAACAGGATTTCCCCAGTCTCATTTAGATAGTAATTAATTAGTGAGGTATTAATAGAACATCCCAAGTCAAGAGTTAATGAAGTTTGTCACATATTTCACCAGCTATCAAAGGATAGCCACTTTATTCTTACATGTCTTCTCTATGCTTATTTACATGAGTTATTTATCTTGTGTCTGGAAATTTAATGCATGTTATAGAGCTGCAAATTGCATGATCCATCTTGGGTTTGGAGTTTGCTGTCTAAGTGGGTAATCAATCTCAGCTATTAGTTTTATTTAATCCCAGCTTGAGAAGTAGAGGTTTGACCCCCTTCTTCAACTGTGCTAAAAACATAGATATGCTTTATCCAGGGAGTTGGAGGCAATGCAGCTGAAAGGAAAACCAATTTAAGTAAAAGGTAAATTAATAAACTCTATGCCCATCCTGGTGTCAGGATTATGGGAGGAGACTAATGTGTGGCTTCTTCTCAGACAGAAGCCAGAAGGCACTGGCCAGTAGGTGAAAACATCAGATTCAATCACAGTTGCCGAAGCCATTTGAAAACAGTGAAAGTTTAAGAAACAAGGGAGATGGCTCAGTGGTTAAAGGCACTTGCTTGCAAAGACTGCCAACCTGAGTTCAATTCCCCAGCCACCCATGTAAAGCAGGATGGGCATTCATTTGTCACAATAAGAGACCCCACACACACACACATACACACATGCAAATATGCAACACTCACAACTGTCTTATTTTTCCATAACATTGGTATCTATCTTGAGATCCTCAAGCTAAAAGGGTTGGACTAGTAAATGAGTCCATAACTCCAGTGACAGGGTGTTATGAAAAACCCATGAAGAATGAATTTCATGTGACTGCCTTTCAGCTGAGTGTGCAGATGAATGTAATGTTAGGTGTAGTTACCATGTCTGAGCTCGAGGACAAGGAGGGATTGCAGAATTAGAAGATGAATTACAAAGTACAGCAAAGGACAGGTGAGGTGGTACATGCCTTTAATCCCAGCACTAGGGAGGCTGACACAGGAGGATCATCATAAACTTGAGGGTAGTCTGGGCTACAGAGTGAGTTCCAGGTCAGTCTGGGCAAAAATAAGACCCTACTTCAAAAACCAAACAAAAATTACAAGATATAGTTATTCACACCTTTTGCTCCACTTTGTATTAGTACATATTTATCACACAAGTTCTTTAAAAAGTCTTTATTTTTAAAGCTTTCCAATAGGGTGAATAGTTAACTTTTATGAACCCAATGCTATGTAGAATCTCGGGGCTTAGGCCATGATCATGTTCAGGTTCAAGATACTGAGTACCAATCAGAGATGAACTGTTCTTGGACCCAAGATTATTTTTTGGTTATATGTTTTAAAGGTGGTCTCACTTCGTCACAGGTTGATCTAGACCTCAACGCTGTAGCCGTTGATCTAGACCTCAACGCTGTAGCCCAGGTTGGACTTGAACTCAAAATGATCCTCTCACTTCAGTCTCCCTAGTGCTGGGATTAAAGGTGTGACCTACCACCAGAAGAGAGTGGTGGGACCCTGGATAAGAAGAAGGAGCAGGTTTCAAGGGTTTGGAGAGAGGGCAGGAGCCTTGCAGAAGCTGTGACTGAGGAGATGAATGGGGAGTGTGGACACCCCCCTCCTCTGAGCCCTGGTACTAGGGCTTACTCAGTTATTATGGCAGTAGGCAAGTCCAGAATCCCAGAGCTGGTCTGGCTGGGCATTGCTTTGGGGAAGGAAAGGAACAGGGAGGAGGAGGAGGAGGAGGGGGAAGAATGAGGAGGGGGAAATGGGAAAGAGGAATGAGGAGAGAAGAGGAGGAGGGGAAGGGGTAGAGGAAGCAGTAGAGAAGAGAAAAGGCCAGGGGGAAGAGGAGGGAGGGAAGAAGGAAGGAAGGAGGAGGAGGCTGCAGCTCTGTTGAAGTCCACCGGCCACTAAAGAATGTTGCAGATAACAAAGACAGTGTGCTGAGGTCACCATGAAGGACTTCTGGAGCAGCAAGGTCTCCATGCCTATTGTTTCCTGGGATAGAACATTCTTTTAGGTCCTCTGCGCAACACAGACTTGACCTCACATTTCAGTGTTCTCTAACTCTCCAGATGAACCTGGATCCTTTAGCTGCAGACGCTCACGTCCTTTCCACAGTACTACCTTTCAAAGACAATTGACGTGGATCCCTGAGGTTATCTTGTCAGTGTCTGTCTCTCTCCAGGGAAAGTATGCTCCTTGGGGTCAGGGTCAGGGTCAGGGGCCAGGCTGCTGTATCCCATCATTTTGCCTCGAGTTCTTAGCCTTGCTTGAGGCGAGGCAGGACCTTCATTGGTGTGAGAGGAAGGACAGTCTTGAGTTTGGAGAGAAATAAACTGGTAACTTTTGTGCTTTTCAAAACCATCCTGGAATGGGTATTGTTTGAGATCATTAGGATGTATTAAGCAGCCAGGTGTGGTGGTGCCCGCCTTGAATCCCAGCGGTTGGGAGGCAGAGGTAGGAGGATGGGTGTGAGTTTGAGGTCACCCTGGGACTGCAGAATGAATTCCAGGTCAGCCTGGGCTACAGTGAGACCCTATCTTGAACATCAAAAAAAAAAAATAATAATATAGATAATAATAAATTTAAAAGAAGCATTAACATCTAGGGTTTGGGTTCATTTTTCTCCACCAAAGAAAGAATTATGAAGGCAGAAACAAGCTTACTGGTCCAAGAGAGCAGAGTTTATCCTGATGTAAAAAAGCAGAGGACAACAGACTCCAAAGCCACATATCAAAATCCCTGCCCCAGTGGGAGCAGGGCTTTGATTGACAGGGGAATGTCCCGCCCAAGTCTGTGATTGGTCGGTTTAAACAAAGACGGAGGTGCTGGTTGGCCCACGATGCAGATAGCTGATAGAAAAAAAGCCAGCCAGGGAGCCCTCCTGAGGGAAAGTCATTTGGAAGAAGTAGGAAGTAAGCTGGCTTCTCCACCATCTTAGGTCACCGTCTTGACATAGTCCAAGGGCCCTTCTGTCTGCCTGGCCAAGGAAACCAGTGTCTCAGAAGAAGCTCTCCAGGACATTTTAGGCCCAGCCCTGACTGTCTAGTGAATGGCCACCTTCGCCAAACCAAATTAGTATGAAAGATGTCCAAACAGACAAATAGAGCTTCCAAATTGACATCAATTTTCTTCTTTTTTTTTTTTGCTTGTGTACGTGTGTATGTATTGAAGCAACCCCTGTTAACCCAAGAAAAGCCATCTTGGTGTCTCAAATAGGCCCTACAAGATTATACACAAACATGTGGCACAACTCTCAATGGGCAAGAATGACTCCATCTTGATGCTCTGTGCACCCTCACACCTAGAGGAGACTAGACCTGTTTTAAGGAATGAAATGTCACTTACCAGACCCCCCCCCCTCTTATCAGCAACTGTGACAAAAGACAAAGTGTTTCCCTGGTTACTGCTTAACACATTCTTCTGCTGCTGGCTGGCACCAGGGGTGATGGCGGGGAGCTCAAGAAGTTCCCGCTCTTCTGAAATTAACTCTCATCATTGTAAGGTTGTAATTACTAAACTATGAAGTTGTAAAACAAAATCTTAGGGTTTTCTGTATAAACATGGGCCTTGTGCGTGAGCTCAGGGCTGCACTTAGGTGTAGTGACCAGCTGACTAATAAAGACGCCTTCCTTACTACCTTGTGGTGTCTGAGTGGTCTCCCTGGGGTCCCTCACTGGTTACACTCTTGCCATATGTTTGTATATGTGTGTGTATGTGGAGGTCAGAGGTCAATTTAAGGTGTCTTCTCAATTGCCTTGTACCTTTATTTTCTGAGACAGGCTCTGTCACTTAACCTGAGCTCACCAGTTCTGGATCCAACAAGCCCCAGATATTCTCCTGTCTCCTCCTCCCAGCCCTGAGCCCAGCTTTAGTGCAGGTGCTGGGGAAACACCCTCAAGTCCTCATGAGCACCTCACCTCCCCAGCCACCTCCCTGCTCGATACCAATTCTCTCTCTCTCAATAGGAAGAAGGAAAGAGGAGAAAACCACTTGACTATTCAAAATTGTTTCATTCCTGCTTTTCTCACCATGTGAACATATTCAGAACCATGACATGTTTCTTGACTTTAATGCCAGGCTGGATGGGGGATGGGGGGGCCAGCAATGGAGATTAGACAAAGGGGTTTCCTTTTGTTCTAGGACCTCAATGCTCACATCTACCCCCACCCTCATGGCCTTCACTTCCTCTTTCCTTTGTCAGGGAAGGTGTCCCTGTTGGGTTTCCTCTTGGACACTGCAAAGGAAATTCAAACCAGTTCCTTTTCAGCCTGCTGCTTGGCTTAGTGACAAAACCCAGCTATTGTTTTAAAGACAGCTAGCAAGTGAAAATGGAGATGGGAGGGAGAGAGTCTCTAGCTCATTTCCTGCTGGTCTTCTTTAGTTTAGTTTAGTCTCATGCCTGCCGTGTCTGTCGTTGATACAGAGGACATGACAGTGTGTGTTAGCTAATAAAACATGGAGTGTAGTCTAGTTGGAGAAGCTAAGCTGTAGCTAACGATAGAAGAGGAACAGTGCTAGGCATTAAATAGAAAAGTGAGGAGCGATTGTTAGAGGGGGCAAGGGAGGAAGAGATTCATCCCAATGGAGGGATTTTAGAAGGTCTTGATTGGGATTTTAGTCTCTCCCCTCTCCTGCAACTGGCAAGAAAAAATGACTCTTAATAATGGGGAAGTTTCTAGGAGCTCAAAGAGGAAGAAGGTGGTCTTCTAGGAGGGTAGAAAACAAAGAAACAAACAAACAAGAGAAACCTTGACCTTGACAAAAATATGGGTGAGCTTGGAGAATGCCATGAAGACATTGGATAACAGCAGTTGGAATCTCCAGTGTCTGGAGAAATGAGATTATAAAAGTAGGCTGTCTATAGCGTTGGCCTTGAGCTTCTCTTCTGTCAACGTAACAGCAGATGGTTGGCGTTCTTTGGAAAGCACTCGTTGCACAACGGTGACTCTTCCATCCACACCACAGCCAATAAATTTCCAGTTCAGCCAGTGCTGTGTGTGAAGGTTGCTGGTGGCCTGTGGAGTCAGTGGGCTTGATTTTGTAGTTAGGAGCCATTCAGAAAGGTTGACCTTGATCAGACTTCGAGTACATTGTGTTTAGTAACGAGGCAGCCTGGCATTAGCGGGACTCCTGGAAGCAAGCTAAATGCACACGAGTGAGAAATGGCCTTCAGCCTCTTCTTCCTCATCTCATTTCCCACCTTGTTGGGGCTAAAAATGCCAAAAGAAGGGTCTGGGCTTTCCTTATCTCTTCTTCCCTCAAGGGGATCCTTTTCCCTAGAAACCTGACAGGAAGATGTGAATGAAATTACAAAGTGCCTGGCCACATGGTGTGGGAACTGGACTGACCAGTCAGTTCTCTTAAAAGATCCCAATCTTCATCACCAGGAAGTGCTCCCATTTCTGGGGGACCCTTCTGCTATATATGAGCTCTGCCTTTTCCCTTCTCTTAATTAAGCGCTCTCTCTCTCTCTCTCTCTCTCTCTCTCTCTCTCACTCTCATCTCTGATCTGTAGATTTCATTCACTGAGTTCATAAGACAAGAACCCAGAGTTTTGTGTGACCATGACCATCCAGTTCTGGGGTTAAAGCCCAACCAAGAGCCAAGAAGTTTCATTGCTCTAAAAGACACCCCAAACTCCTGTGTCATTAAGAAAGCTGAAAATTCTATTCTGGTGAAGTACAGAGAGATTAATGGAGAGGCTAGCCCAGGTTCTAGTGCCTTCCTTATTTCTTGTCTGGTTATTTGCTAGGCTTTTGGAGAGCTGCATCTACTTGGGGTGGGGACTGGGCTTTGTTGGCTAGGAAGGAAATAAATGATACTTATTTTACTTCAAAACATCTGTAGAAGAGACTGGTTGCCCAGTGGCCTGGTTGATAATAACTCTGGCTGGATTCTTTTGGTGGTGGGGGGGATCTTTTTGAGGTAGGGTCTCAGTCCAGTCCAGGCTGACCTGGAATTCAATATGTAGTCTCAGGCTGGCCTTGAACTCACAGTGGTCCTCCTGCCTCAGCTTCCCAAGTGCTGGGATTAAAGGCAAGAACCACCACACCTAGCACAAATTTTTATTTATTTATTTATTTTCAAGGGGAGAGAGAGAGAGAGAGACTAAACATGCACAGGCCTCTAGCTGCTGCACATATACTTCAGATGAATGTGCCACTTTGTACATTTGGCTTTATGTGGTTGCTGTGGAATCAAACTCAGGTGTCAAGCTTTATAGGCAAGCACTAAATCGCTGAGCCATCTCTTTGTCTCCTGGATTTTTTTCTTAAAAATATTTTTATTTATTTGTAGTTAAGGAGAGAGAGAGAGAGAGAGAGAGAGAGAGAGAGAGAGAGAGAGAACACCAGGACTTCTTGCCACTGCAAATGAATTCCAGATACATGCACCACTTTGTGCATCTGGCTTTTATGTGGCTACTGAGAATTGAACCTGGAGCCATCAGATTTTGCAAGCAAGTTCCTCTAACCACTGAGCCATCTCTCCATCCCCTGGCTGGATTCTTGACAATAAATAAGTAATTTTCCCCCCAAGACAGAGGAGGTCTCAGTTTATAGCCCAGGATGGTCAGGAACTCACTTTGTAGTCCAAGCTGGCCGGAAACACTTCAACTTCCTTCCTCAGTGTTGAGAGCAGGCTGTGTCCTTCCCTAAGTTACTCTATATTGTATAAAACAGTCCCTGAATGTTCTTTGTGTTAGAACAAGAACATCTCCATTCTCTGAACTCTGCTGGCCATTATAAAATGTTTCTGGTTCCCAGAATGGCCCAGGCCACCTCAATTATGAATTGTTATTTCTCTGAAGTAGCCCAGACCCCCTCCCAAGACAAGGAAGAACCCCCTGCAATGAAAGAATTCCATTGACCTTACAGCTTCAATAAGTAAGAACCCCTTTTCTGGAAGGTCAGGCCCTCGCGAGCTTGCCCCAGCAAAGCCTGCCCCCGCTGCTGAGCCTTCCTCTCCTTTCGTTATCTGCGCTTTTCCTATTTGCTCCAACCGATTCCATTTTAGAGCAGTTTTTTACTCCATTTTGAGAATTGAACATGTTGGGTAGCTAGACAGCTTTGATCAGCCCTGAAGGCTATTGCAGATCAGCTTTTCCCTCCTTAAGGCTGAAAAAGGGAGGTGGGTGGAGGTGTCAAGGCTTCATTGAAGAAAAGTTTTTCTCCTAGTCAAAAGAATAGAATCTGAGTTTCATCTCTGTGCTAGGTGGACATGACATTCTAAACTGCCACAGCATAAGGCTACATAAATTATCTCCTCTCTTCAGAGTTAATCAAACTGAGCTGGTCAATCACTTGTCCCAGAGAACAGCTCTTAGGAAAGTGGATTCTCCTGAAGATAAGCTAAAACAGTGGGAGTAAGAATGATGCCCTTAATGAGATAAGGCTCACACCCCAGACACTCTCCTAGGATGCAGCTACTTGCAGATCTGCATCACTAAGCCTGCCTGCTTTTCTGAGTTCTAGAACCCCTGAAGTGTTTGGGTGTCCATATAAGCAACTTAATGCATGGGCTCAGGAGAGACTTAGGACTGGGATTTGTTTTCCGTTGGCGCATTATGTGCCAAGGAACTGAATGAATCTCTCAGGAGCAGGTGTATCGGCTATGAGGATGAGCAGATCAAGGTCTGAAGCCTTGAACTCACCATCGTTTGTGACATCAGCAGAAGAAGAGGTTAGCACCCCTAAAAAATGAGAAGAAAAGAGCATGGGCCTGGGAAAAGCTGGGGACTGGTGAAGCCAGGGATGGAAAAAAAGAAGAAATGAATGAATGAATGAATGAATGGAGGAAGAAAGGAGGGAAGGAAGGAAGGAGAGAAGAGAAGAGGGGAGTTCTCATTTGGGAAAGGTGGCATGAACTAGACAGAGAAATGCCCACACTCCATGCAGACACATAAAAATGATGCTGAAACAAATTTTTAAAAATATTTATTTATTTATTTGAGAGAGAGAGAGAGAGAGAGAGAGAGAGAGAGAGGTGGACTGAGAGAAAGAATGGGCAAGCCAGGGCTGCCAGCCACTGCAAATGAACTCCAGACCAGTGTGCCACCTTGTGCATCTGGCTTTACGTGGGTACTGGGGAATTGAACTTGGGTTCTTCTGCTTTACAGGCAAATGCCTTAACCACTAAGCCAACACTCCAGCCAGAAACATAAATTTTTACCAAATACCTAACTGACCTCTATGGGTTACTTTTCTTTTCTTTTTTTTTTTTCGTTCTTTCTTTCTTTCTTTTTTTTTTGCTATCATTGAGGAGGAGAGTCATCTGCAAAAGTAAACAGAAATTAATGCATATAAATTTTATTATTTCTCCCACAGAAGTGAATGAATTACCCAAGGATAAGCAGGTGAGGCATGGGCAGGAAACATACCTTAGCGACCTGAAGCCAACTTGGTACTGAGTCAAGCATGGAATTTTCTTGTGTAGTGGGCAGCCAGGAAAAGTGTGGACACACTTGCCTGTAATCCCAGCAATCAGTGATCTCAGCACTCGAAGGTGAGCGCAGGAGGATGAGGAGCTCAAGGTCACCTTTAGCTATGAAAAATCCAGGTCAGCCTAGGCTACTCAAGACTCTGCCTGCCTCAAAAATAAAGTATTTAAAACTTTCAGACAAAAGGAGCAGGGTACCTACTTGAAGATGCAAACATTTTTGTGGAAGAGAACACACAGATTTGACATAGATTAGGATATAGATATTAAAACAAGGAGCAATAGATCCATCAGAATGAGAACATTTACAGTACAGAGTGGGTACAGGTGTGCATGAAGGGGGGGGAAATGACAGGTAAAATTTTCTGCTGCACCATGTGGACTGCATCATAGAGAGATAAGGGGATGGGAGAATGAGCAAAAGAAATGAAATAACATGGGGGATCAATGAGAGACTTCAATATACAGATAGTAGAAATTCCAGGAAGAAGGACATCCTGATGGAGAAACAATATTTAAAATAATTACAAGAACTCTCTAAGTTTGAAAAGGCATACACATTCCAAAAAACAACCCCACAAATAACTCTGTATCTTGAAGTTTTATATTAAAATGATAATATCAGGGCTGGAGAGATGGCTCAGCAGTGAATGAAAGCCTGATGGCCTGGGTTTGATTCCCCAGTTCCCACATAAAGCCAGATGTACAAAGGGGCACATGTGTCTGTCATTCATTTGCAGTGGCTGGAGATGTGCCTATTCTGTTCCTTTCCCTCTTTCTGTCTACCTCTTTCTCTCTGTTTCTCTCAAATAAATAAATAAAGTTTAAAAATTATAACATCAAGCAAGTATAAAAGGGAAAAATAAGTAAGATATAGGAAATAAGGCTAAGGAAGAAGTCAAATCCATAGCTGACTTTTCATGATTTGTGACTCTAGATGTCAAATGCATTCATTACTTGGAAGATGCTGGGGGAAGTTATGCTGTACCTACATCACTATAAAAAAAAAGAAAAGGATAAATGCACCATTAGTTCAAGGCCAGTCTGGGCTACAGAGTGAGTTCCAGGTCAGGTTGGGTAAAAATGAGACCCTGCCTTAAAAAAATCATAATACCACAAACAAAAAAACTAAAACAAAATTTGAAAAGGCAACCATTTTGATGTGCTGTTAAGAAAGATTGCTATTCACTGATTTTTCTAGCAAGGTCTTCTAAAGGACTCTCTAACTGAAAAGAAACAAAACTTCATCCAGGAGGAAGGACTAGGAAGCCCACATATTACACAGAGAAAACTCATTTATTTCTGAGTAGGTGGGCAGGCCAATGGGTGAAAGATTCAATACTACTCAAAAATTGTGCTGGGTATTTCAATATCCTCAAGGGAAAAAGAAAATGATATTGAATCCCTGCTTCATTCTTCACAAAAAATATTCTCAGTGGAATAATTTGAACAGAAAAAAATGATTAGAGATAAAAGTGTAGGAGGATGTTTTTATGACCTTAGGGTAAGGGAGAATTGATTAAACCATAAAAAATGCTTGACAAATTTGATGATATCAGAAGTAAAAAGAAAAAAGAAAGGGTGAAATGAGAGCAAGAAAGGAGAGAGAAATACCCAAAAGAAAAAGAGACTGACGTTACTTAATATGGCCAAGAACTTTTACAAATGAAGCTTAACTGTACTAGCAATCAGACAAAATAAATTATAATTGGATGGGAAAAAAGCAGAAAATATCCAAGGCAAGGGATAATGCGGTACAGAACACCTGGAAATGATGTGATGAGAACACCTGGAGATGATGTGATGAGAACACCTGGAGGTGATGTGATGAGAACACCTGGAGGTGATGTGATGAGGACACCTGGAGATGATGGTGATGAGAACATCTGGAGGTGATGTGATGAGAACACCTGGAGTGATGTGATAAGAACACTGGAGATGATGGTGATGAGAACACCTGGAGGTGATGTGATGAGAACACCTGGAGATGATGTGATGAGAACACCTGGAAATGATGTGATGAGGACACCTGGAGGTGGTGGTGATGGTTAACCTTCACTGTTCATTTGACTGCATTTGAAGTCACCTGGTAGACACACTGCTGGGAGGATCTGTGGACATTGCCAGAGAGGTTTTTCTGAGGTGGTAAGACACATCCTCAATGGGAGTGGCATCAGCCCATGGTGCTGGATTGAAGCAATATGAGTAAGTCAGCTGCGCACCAGCATGCTTCTCTCTCCACTCCCCACTGAGGGTGTAATGTGACCAGCCACCTAATACTCAGTGCACCCATGCCTTCCCCACAATGATGGACTGCATCCCCAAACCGTGAACCACAGTAACACCTTCCTTATGTTGCTTTGTTGTAGCAATGGGAAAAGAACATAGCACACACTTGTGCTCATTCACACTGGTGAGTGACTAGTGACGGCAGTCACTAAGGCAGGACATACGTCATAGCCTGTTCACAGAGTGGGACACTCCTCAGTGAATGATGGATGTACACTTTATACATGCACACAGATGATTCTCACAAAGATAACCCCGAGTAGAGTAGGTTGTGGAAAAACTTTATGTTCTGTGACACCATTCATATAATGTTTAAAATTCAAAATAATATTCACTATGATTTGAGAAGACACATCTTGTAAAATTACCATGAGAGGCTTGGAAATAGTATAGTGCCAATCCAGGAGGAAAGTTGTGAAATCAGAAAGCCTTGATGGGGGTGACATGCAATCATCATGTTGATAACATGTAAACATGTTGATAATGAAGACTGGGATAGGTACTTGCAAACTTAGGGTTTTATTCTGTGTACCCTTATAAGGCTCAGATATTTTATAATAGGGTTTACCATGTCAGAGTCGAGGAAATGGAGATGAAAAGTGAGCATTATTTTTCCTTGATATGTACCGGCAAGGGATTTAAAAAGAGAATATATCCTATTTCTTGACTCCAAATGATTAGGAAGAAGTCAAAAGTTTGCGTATGGTTTTAGATTATCTGACACTTATTACTAGAACTAAAAACTCAATGTCTTCAACTTAGAGAAGCAACTTTTACAATTTGGATTATGCCGGAAACAGGGACTGAATCGTGGCCCATAAAATTAGAATTCTGCTGAATGTAATTAAGATGAAATAAAAAGATTTAAATGATTTTTCTTTATACTTATTCTTTAATCCATCTTTTTGAAAAGAACCAATCATAAACATATAGAAAAATTATCAAAGGTAAAAATCTTGTATCATTTATAGTGTTTACAAAGACCATTCAATCATAGAAGCTGATAATTATAATATGAAGATTCTGATTTTTAAGTGTGTGTGTGTGTGTGTGTGTATGCTCATGTATGAGCATGTGTGTAGGCAGAGGACAACCTGAATGTCATTCCTCAGGAATGACTGTCCACCTTTTTTTGGATAGGGTCACTCATTGGCCTAGAGTTTGCCAACTAGTCTACAATGGCTGGCCAGTGAGCCTTAGCATTTCACATGCCTCTTCCTTCCAGTACTGGGATTCCATGCGTGCATCACCATTCCCAGCTTTTATCTGCTCTGTGTGTGTGTGTGTGTGCTTGTATGTATGTACCTAGGTCTGTGCTGAGGATAGAAGACAAGGAGAAATGCCAATCCTTGGGTATGCTGCTCACTACTTCTTGAGACAGGAAGTCATATTGGCTTGGAGCTCACCAACCGGGCTAGATGGGTTGGCCAGTGATTCCTAGAGATCCGCCTGCCTCTGCCCCCCAATGTTGGTGTTATTATACCCAGCATTTTTACGTGGGTTTTGGGGGTTGAGCTAAGGACCTCATGCTTGTGAGGTGCCTGCTTTATCAACTGAGGTATCTCACCAGCCTGACAGAGAAGAGCTCTTAAACTCAAAGTCTGAATGCATATTGTTTATGGTCAAAAACTTCATGATTTTTAATTCTGCACAGCAAGCTATATATTCCATCCAATCTTTTATTATATCTGTTCATTATAAAACCCTGAAAGTGAAAGTGCTTGCTAACATCTCTGTCTCTTTGGTGATATGGTGTAGATATTTTTAAATGTGCTTTAACAGTCCTATGCTTTAATTGTCTCCCCTTTAAAATTAAATCAGTCATTTTCTGAGTAGGGTACAGTGTGTTCTGTACTGAAGGAAAATCCCTGCTTGGAACAAAGGTGCTGCTGACTAGCTCTGCCAGAGACCTTTATTTCAAAGGCAGAATTTGATTTCACAGGAAATGTGAATCTGAAAGTATTTCACTTGCAATTAGCTTTTAAAATAGTAGCGACTTCATTTTCTCTGTTTATGCTTGGAAGCCAGACATGGAATTTATGGGATTCTTTTTCTAACTTAGGTGAAGTTGTTGGGAACATACCACATTCCAGCTAAGAAATAAAGTTATGCCAAGCATGGTCTTCACCAGAGACCCTTCTTGCTGTCTTTGTCGTAATCCAGAGGAGACAAGTGTAATCCAGTGATGAGTAGGGCCTGCTCAAGTCTGGACATGCTAACCTCCTTACACTTTTGTCCTCATCTCTAATGACATTTCTTTTCTTTTTAAAAATATTTTATTTATTTGCAAGCAGAGAGACAGTCAGACAAACAGACAGACAGACAGAGTAAAGAATGGGCATGTCAGGGCCTCTAGCCACTGCAAATGAACTCCAGATGCATGTGCCACTTTGCACATCTGGCTTTACATGGGTACTGGGGAATCAAACTCAGGTCATTAGGTTTTGCAGGTAAGTGCCTTAACCGCTGGGCCATCTCTTAGTAATCATAATGGCACTCACATAATGTTCAGTCCCATTTTCCTCTTTGATTGATAGTAAAATGAGGCACTGAGAGGTTTAGCGTCTTGCCCAGGGCTGACAGTTACTAAGTGACCAGAAACAAGATTGGGGTCCAGGCAACCTGATTTCCTAACTGCTCTCTGAGCCACCCTTCCATTCTTCTTCTCATATTTGAAGATGTTCAACTAGGACCTTGGTGTAAGCTGGTAGTTCTGGCATATTTTCTGTCACCCTGCTGCTTTATCATTGGTGGCTGCTGTCATCATTGGCAAATTTTGTTTAGACCTCAGGCTTTTACTCATACAAATTTTTGGTTTGTTAAGAAATGCCTAGCAGTTTTTTAAAGTGGTGGTACCAGTTTAATCTCCTAACACCATGATAGAGTACTTGTTCAACATATACATTTTTTTTTTTGTGATCTTGATAGGTATAATTTTTTCAGTGAGGGCTTGGAATCAAAACCAGAAACTTGTAAATTCCAGACAAATGTTCCTTCCCCATTTTGAGACAGGTTCCCCTATGTCACTCAGGTTGGCCTGGCCCAGGCTTTCCCTAAACTCACAATCTTGCTGCCTGTGTCTCCTGAGTTCTAGGATTACAGGTCACAATACCCAGTTTAAAATGGTATTTTATTGTGATTTAAATTAGTATTTCCCTAACTATTAATGAAGTAGAGTATTTCCATATGTTTTTGCAACATTCATATTTTCCCTTCCATAACAATCTGTTCAAGTCTCTTTGTACATTGGGTTGTCTCCATATATTAATTCATTGAAATCCTTCACATATTAAAATAAATGTATGAAGTATCTTCTTTTATCTTGTGCCTTGTATTTTAGGGCCTCTAGCTAAATAGACAGTCTTGACTTAAAGAAGTTAAATTTATGAACCACTTCCTTCAGATTCCAAATTTCTTTTTAAACACTGACTGCATCTACCCCAACTATGTTATGTACTGTTGTCATGTTGTGCCCAAGGAGCAAGACCCCTACAGAGACCACCAGGGAGACCAAGTCCAGTGTAAGCACATGAGGATCTTTATTACAAGCTCAAGCTTGGGCTGCTATCCGACTCACACACTGGCGCAGCAGTTGTGGGACAGCGATCCAGAACAGTTACAGCTTTGGGTATTTAAGGGCAAAAACCACAATTGGAGACTTTCCAAGCCTCTGCAGCTGTGGCTTTGTTGTGTCAGAATGACCTGACCGCAGACAGCCAGGGACCTTGCATCTTATCGTCTGCTGGCTGAGTCTAGGGATAGCAAGATATCTTTTGGCACACAGACATGTTTTTTTATAAGAACATCTGTTTGAGGTCAGCTTTTAGCTAAGATGGAGACTGAACACAAAATGGAGTTCTTATGGCTATTTTGATCTTTTCAGTCGTAGTCAACCACATGCCCCTGGGATGAATCTCCAAACCACACAGTTTATGGGAGGAAGGGATTTATTGAAGCTACAGATCCAGGGGAAGTTCCACAATGGGGAAAGAGGCTGGCCCTCTTTCACAGGTCCAAGCAGAGAGAGAAATCCACGACCAGCAACTCCCAAAGCAAGCAAGCATACTCAAGCTTGAAAACAGCAGGAACTCCAGGCTTGAGCTCAGACTTCTCTTAGCATATGTATAGCTGGAATTCCAGACAATCCTAGAAACTCCTCAGGGTTGGATCCTAGGATCTGGCCAAGGTGACACATCCCTCCAGCCAGGCAGCTGGGAGAAAACTTTCATAAACTCTTGAATCTATTGGGGGGACATTCATTCAAATGAGCACAGCTGTCTTGCCAAAAAATGTTGTTTCACATTTAAATATATAGCTTAAATTCATGGGTATACATTGAAACCTTGCATCTAATTAGAATTGGTGACTTTCATGTATGGCGGGAGGTAGAGATCCAATTTAATGTTGATTTTTATCCACTGTACAACCCGATGCCTGGATGCCATTTACTGCTTTGTTTCTCTGCTTCCAGGTCTTCATTTCCACCCACCATTCCAGCATGAATCAGGGTTTCTTATTAGGGTAGGCTGTCTTTGCCTTTTTATTTTTTATTTTTCTATTAATCACACCTTTTCTTTTTATTTCATTAAATTAATTTTATTATTTTTTTGTGAGCAGAGAAGAATGTGTGAAAGGGATAGTTTGTGTGTGTGTGTGTGTGTGTGTGTGTGTGTGTGTGTGTATGGGTGTGCCAGGGCCTTTTGCTACTGCAAACAAACTCCAGATGCATGCACCTTTTTGTGCATCTGGCTTTACATGGATACTAGGGAAATGAACCTGAGCCTGCAGGCTTTGCAAACAAGTGCCTTTAACCACTGAGCCATCTCCCTAGCCCCTAACACTGTCTGTTCCACACTGCCCTAGTTACTACTGCTTTATGAATTGGTCTATGTACCAAAGACAACCTTGCTTTCCATTAAGGCTGCTTTCCTTCTCCCCCTATCTACAGCTTTGTCCATGGCCTTTCTTCCAGTTGGGTGTGGCCATGTGACTGAGTTCTGACAAATGGAATGTGAGCAGATACTATCTTTACCATGTTGAATTCTGGCTCATAAAACACCCTCTACAACCTTTCTTTGCTGATTGTGGCTGGATATTCATGCCCAGGGGTCTCTAGAAGTCACGTGCTAATAAGGTGGCATCACTTATCAGTTGAACTCCCCCCCCATTCAATTAGTATTAGCTTCTGAGAAACCAATTTTCCCTTCATTAGGCCACTGAGATGTGCATTACAATAAATGGGATTATCCCAATCAATTCAAAATAATTTAAATTCTGCCAATTAAAGAATATTTTATTTATTTGCAAGCAGAGTTTTACACACACACACACAGAGAGAGAGAGAGAGAGAGAGAGAGAGAGAGAGAGAGAGAGAGAAGGAGAGAGAGTATTGGGTGCACCTTGGCCTCTAGCCACTGCAAAGGAGCTCCAGATGCATGTACCACTTTGTGCATCTGGCACATTCGTGGGCACTGGAGAACTGAACTTAGGTCATTAGACTTTGCAAGCAAGTGCCTTAACCGCTGATCCATCTCTCTAGACCATAATTCTGCCAATATGATATGTGCTCTTATTAATCTAAATATCTGTTGATCCTTTGGTGTTTTCTACATCAAACATCATAAATTAGAACTAATGAGCTTTGCCTATTTTTTAAACATCTTTTTAAAAGTGAAGCCACGGAACTTCTTTTTCTTATACCTCATCATCAGCCAAGGGATCCTGGACAGTGTTGAATTAAAGCAGCTCTGATTTGCACAGTGCATTGATCTTGATATCAAAGTTGTGGGGGGTTGGGTCAGATGTCCCCCATGAACTCATGAGCTTTGAATGCTCAACCCCAGCTGAGGCTAGGAAACCCCCAGTTACCCACTTCCTTTGGCAGGGTTCCACCTCTTAAAGGTTCCACAACCTTCCCCAAAAGCACCACCAGCTGGTCTGGGGACCATATGTCCAAACATGAGGATATGGGGGACATTTTAAATTTAAACAACAAGATATGCTATCTCATTTAATGATTAAGTATTTGCTTGACTATTTGAGAAGATAATGTAAATTTTCTCCATTATGGTATTTGTACATTGTTTATTGATTTTCATAACTATATTGACCCACAATTTTAATGTCTTTGTCTTGGTTTCAAATCAAATAAATAGCAATAGCCTATCTTAATTTATCATTTGGGGTATTTTATAATAATTTTAATTTAAAAAATGGTTAAAACTATTCTTTGAGTCCTAGAATATTTGTCTTTATTTGCAAGGAGAGAGAAAAACAATGAATATGGGCATGTTAGGGCCTCTTGCCTCTGCAAACAAACGCCAGATGTATGCATCAGTTTGTGCATCTGGCTTCACGTGGTCCCGGAGAACTGAACCCAGTCTGTCAGGCTTTGCGATCAAGCACTTTTAAAGGCAAAGCCATCTCCCCAGCCCGCAAGCCTAGACTTTTTGATGCTTCCTTAAATTCCTGTCTGAGGGAGTGAGCACAGAGCTGGCTCTGCAGACAGTGAGTGTGTCCCAAGCTCCTGGCCCATTCTTCTCTCTGCCTCTCTGCCTGCAGCAGGCCGAGTCTGCCCTTTGGTCATCTGTACCATGTGGAGACTCCAATTTACCAGAAAGAAGGTGGATTTAGTGTTAGCTCATGTTAAGAATTACCTTTCTGCTCCTTCCTTTTTTCATTGCATTTAAAGACATAGTTTGAATATTTTATCCAGCTGTCTTTGTTATTCTCCTCCAGAGACTCATTCAATGTATTTATTCCATTGTGCCCTGAGAGAGTGGTCTAGAATGTTCTTTAGTGTGGGACATAAATTGCTGAATTATCTGCTGAGCTAAGGAAGTGCCTGACAGCCCATTCCTGGTTTATATAATTCCATTGTAAGGCACTCCAACTGTCCCAGCTCACCTTCCTAGGAGCAGTACTGAAAGCCCTGACAGGGAAATAATATTCACAAAGAAACTCTTTGCAGGTGGCAAACATTTAAAGCTGGATTCATTTATCAAGGATAACTATTGCTTTTTCGATTCCAAGAACAGTTCCAAGAGATTTCTGTATTTCTGTAACTCATCTAGTTCTCACAAGGACCCTATGTGACCTTACATGACCTTGAGGTCTCTCTCAGAGAAGGAGGATGGGCTGAGAGCTCTTTCACTTGCCTGTGCACATAGGCAGAAAGCAGCCGGCCAAGATTTGAACTCAGCTTACCTGGTTGTAAAGTTCATGCTTGGAACTACAATGCTATGTTGACTTTGAAGTTTACACAATGTATCGAGGTTGGTGAAGGTTAGTCCAAACCACTGATCAACAAACAGATCCCATGTTTTTTTTTTTTTTATTGCCCATAATGAGTTACAATATTTAGTGGGCAAACAATGAGTTGTTATCCCTGATTCCCCTCCCCAATCCGCTGGATAACCTCCTCCATGGGTCGTCTGGATCAGTCCTTGTGACAGGGGACCATGGATAGCCTAGTATTCAGCCAGGTTCTCCTGGCCATGCCTCTGGATAATCTCCCCCACCATGGCTCAGATCCCATGTTTTCTCAGTTCCCTGTCTCTTACAGTGGATCCTATGCCTAGACTGTATAGAAGTGATAGTACCTGTGTCTTTAGCAAGGTATCAATTCATGCCTTAAATATGTTAATTGATCTATGTAATTTTTTTTTTTGCTAGAGCAAAACTACCTAATTTGTGATTTTCATTCAAAACATATTAAAGAGTCTTGTAAGGATTGGGATAATCGACACATTGATTATGCATTCTTCTTGTTGGCTTAATGAAGGATTTTATTACCAGTACATACCAACTATATTAATTCCTGTGTGACTCATTTAAACTTACCAACAATAGGTAACAACATAGAGAAATCATTTCAGTTAGCTTGGAAATGACTTTGATGGGCCATGCATACTGTATGCTGGATTCTTATAAATTTGGCTCCTAGATTATATTTAACAAATGCAAACTTATTATATTTTGTTTGAATATTATACAAAGATACATGACTTCCATAAGAACTAATTTGGCAATTTTTTTTCCTGATTTCTTTCCAAAGAAAGTATAGGGCTCCGGAATGAAAAAACCAAGAATAAAAATTTAGACTTAAAAAAAAAATAAAAGTTCTATTTCTCTCAAGATATGTGAAAATTTGGCATATCTTGACTCTGTAATAAAAAATTTCAACTTTGACTTTTTTTCTTTTTATCACTATTCTTTTTCTGCTGTGATAAATTTAGTGCTATCTTAGGGAAGACATTTTTATAGGCAGTTTTCTTCATCAAAAATGAATCAACATTTTTCTTTAAATATGCCTTTTGCATTGGTTGGGAAAGAAACCAGGGGCTTGATTTGTGGGATTGGTAAATGATGGATCACTGTTTGGGTTTCCTGGGAGGCAGGAGATTTACATGCCCCAAATTTCCTAGAGAACAAGCTCAGGATGCACCCATAGGGAAGGAAGGAAGGAAGCAGGGCCACAGAGGCTGAAAAGCTGAGCAAGAAGACCTCAGCCTGCCCAGGAAAGCTGGTGATGGGGTGGGTAACTGCAGGGTTGCTCTGGGTGGGTACAAGCCTGTGGAATTTTATTGTTTTCCCTCATTCACTTGGACTAGGGCCACACTGAGCGAGGGGAGAAGAGAGACTTTGGACCAGGCATCTCTCTTCAGTTGATGGGGTCCTAAAAGAAAGCCGAGAGCCATGGGCTGAGTGCTGGAGCCCCAGGGGATGCTGGGGAGAAGTGTTCATTCCAAAGGAGGATATGACACACTGTTTCACCCTTTGTACCAGTTTGCTTTCCTTTTAGCTTTACCCATCCTGGGAAAGATGATGCTTCCTCCTGTTTCTGTTTTGTTTTTAGTTTTTTGAGACAGGGTCTCTCATGTACTCCAGGCTGGTCTCAAACTCCAGCCTCCACCATCCCAAGGCCTTGGCATGACAGGAGAGGGTACCATGCCTCTTCTTTGCGTGAAGACCTCCATCCTCTCCGATCTCTCGCTTCTGCATTATGTTCTTGTATAACAGAAGTTCATGACTTGACAGTTTCTGTATTTACCACCCCTGCAGCTCCATCACCAGAGGGTTCTCCTCCAGGGAGCACCTCCGGCATCCCCCGTTCCCAGAGTCCCTGTCTGTTTAGTGATTTGGAGAAAGCATCGTGAAACAATTCTGATTTACATCTTGCATTTTGTGTGCATCTGTGCTTCCCCACTAACTAGGTTGTAGCCAGATGATGAAGATTTCAGATTGTTTACAATCTAGTAAGGATAAACTTTGTGTTTTTCTAGTACTTTGAAATATGTAAATTAAAAGCTCAAAATATTGCTAAATGTCTGGATTTCTGATTAGCTCCCTAACCAGGAATGTGATTGGGGGTTGTAGGCAAAGGTAATTATTGCATTTTCTGTTTTAGATTTTTTTCTCTTTTCTGATATCACTTGTGATTCATCTGTCAAACACTTGCAGAATGAAATATGTTCAGGTATTATTTTTTTCCTCCCTCCCTCCCTCCCTCCCTCCTTCCCTCCCTCCCTTCCTTCCTTCCTTCCTTCCTCTTCTTCCTGCCAGGACAAGCTCTAGTCCCAGCTGGCCTGGAGCTCACTCTGTAGCTCAGGTTCAGTGATATTACAGCCTGTCTCAGCTCCTGATTACTGGGATCACAGGCTTGCGCCCCCACCCAGGCTCCAGACACTGTTTTAAGCAGGGAGGATATGCTGGTGGACATCAATCACAGACTGACATTGCAATGAGAGACATAGATCATGCAACTGAAACAGAAATGGGCAAAACAATTACCCATTGTGATGGGTGCTGCCAGGGCGATGCTGTAGTGGTGAGATGAGGAAGCCCCTGGGGACCTGGGAGTAGGCGACCAGAGGAACTGATTCTGCACCACCAGGTAAGAGCAAGAATGTAGGAGGCAGAAAGAATGCCAAGTATTTGAGAAAGAGAGGTGTGAGGATCGCAGAAGTTAACTTCGGGGAGCACAGTGAAGGATGAAGATGGTGATGGTTTCAGCCATCGGTTGGACTTTTTGTTTGTTTGCTTGGGTTTACAAGGTAGGGTCTCACTCTAGCCCAGGCTAAACTGGAACTCACTCTGTAGGCCCAGGCTGGCCTCGAACTCATGGCAATCCTTCTACCTCAGCCTCCCCAGTGCTGGGACTAAAGGTGTCACCACCACACCCTCAGGGTGGGTTGGACTTATATCAAAAGAGCTTATGGGGGAGAGAGGTTGGGGAGATGGCTAAGTTGGTCAGGCATTTGCGATACAATTGTGAAGACCTGAGTCTAGATCCCCAGGGCCCTTTAGTGATGAGTGTGCAGGTATGTGGCTACAGTCCCAGCGCTTGGAAGGTGCAAACAAGGGAATCCTCAGGGCCAGCTTGTCTAGCTAAAGTGGTGAGCTTTGAGTTCAGTGAGAGACTACGTCTCCATAAGGTGGAGAGTGACTGAGGAAGACCCCCCCCCCTCAGCATAGAGCCCTGGCCCTTATATGCATGCACGCACACACACACACACACACACACACACACACACACACACACACACACACACTAAAAAGCGGTGGAATCCAGCAAAGAGTGAAAGTGTTGTCATTCGTAGGTTATGTGAAAATGGGATAATGGAAGACTTACCTTTATTAGATAGTAAATCATGTTTTTCCAGTTATTATCTAGTTAGAGAAAGAGTAAAACCCCTTAAGATTCAGGACTTCCCACTTACTTGAATCCTTAAGAGTTAGGAGGAACACAGCTACTCGGTTTTCAAAAGTTTGCAATTATTTAGAGTCTACCCCTTCCCCCACGTTGACTCTGTGAGATGATAATTTCAGTGGCCATGGTCATTTAGAGAATTGGGCTCCAAGGGAGCTGACTTGGCTTAGGGGAAATATAGTCACGTGACACCATTTCTGTGCATGGTTCACTGTAGCCTCTCTTGCTGGCTCCCCAGGTGTCACGTCTAGAAGGTACAGGGCCAGAGGTTGGTTGTGCAATCTGAATGCATCTTATTGCACCTGGCCCTGGAAGTAGTGGGTCTTGGGAGAGATAAACATATAGCAGGTCCATGTGGTAGAAGCTTGTCTCTGGAAAGTTCTTCTGGGCATTGGATGCACACAATTAAGGAGGGGATTTGTACCTATCTGTTAGGATAACTTTCGTAGTCAGCCACATGCCGCTGGGATGAATCCTCAAATCAGGCAGAGTTTTTGGGAGGAAAGGATTTATTTGTAGCTATAGATACAGGGGAAGTTCCAGAATGCAAATGAGGCTGCTCCCCTTTCACAGGTCCAAGCAGAGAGAGAAACCCATCACCAACACCACACACAAAGAACAGCAAACAGGCAGGAGGGCCAAAGAGAATGTCTTCCCTTTTATATAGCCTTAGGGTGGGGTCTTGCAACCCTTCCCCAGACTTAATGGCTTCCTGAGTCTCTGGAATTTCCTTCCTGCACTGCCTACACAGGAAAGGATGTTTACTTCTAGCTCTCCTGAGCTTCTTTATATCCTGCCCCCTACTGAGAGGCTGCCTTCCTCAGAGACCCACCCAAGATAATTAAAAAGATCAAGTTGACAACAAAACCTAACCATCACAATAACAAAGCACAAAGAATTTAAGTGTCCATTATTGATTCCCGACCTTTCTAGGTGGGACTATGCAAAATCCAACCTATAATCCCTGTGTTTGTGTGAGGAGCGGTACATATATGTGGGTATGTTTACATGTGAAGGTGTATGTTAAATTATCAGCACAAAAACATGGATATTAAACAATATACTTCAACCAGCTACCTTAGAAGTATGATTGAATTATCTTTCTGTTCTCTGACTAGATAATGATGTTCTAACAGCATCTCCTATGAAGATGTCATCAGAGGGGTGTGAAAATTGTGAACAAAGGCTGAAGACATGGCTCCTTGATTAAAGGCGCGTGTGGAAAGCCTGATCACATGGGTTCAATTCTCCAGTACCCATGTAAAGCCAGACGTACAAAGAAGTGCACACATCTAGAGTTCATTTGCAGTGGCAGAAGACCATGGTGCACCCATTCTCTGTCTCTCTCTTTTTCAAATAAATAAATAAAATATTAAAAAATGTGAATAAACATACTGTTGTCAGGTGGGTAATTGATAAAATGGCATATTGTTTTTCCTGCATATTTACTTTTGTGTTTAACTTTCCACTCCCCTTTGAGGTTCATTTTAAGAACCTTATTCCCCAGTTCAGTCAGTTTCTGACCCCATGAAACCTGGCTCCAACTCCTCCCAGGGTGGCGCCTTGATCTGATGTCTCTTGATGATGAGTACTGGCTGCCAAAGGGAAAATGGTTCAAGGAGAGACAAAAGCTAAATTACAGAGACCATCTTTCACATCCAGTCACAGCTCTTTGGAGTTTGGTTACTGAATAGGGACGTGGAATAACCCTTATAATGGACAAGGGTTGTCACTGATCATTCTAGAATCCATAGAACCCCTAACTAGTGGTTGGTTTTGGCATCACTGTGCTAGTTCTCTTACTTTAATATTTTATTTATTATTTATGTGGAGAGAGAGAGAATGAGAATGGGCATGTGAGGGCATCTTGTCACAACAAATGAACTCCAGATGCATGTGCCACTTTGTATGTATGGGTTGATTCTTACGTGCAGTTTCATGACGTTGGTTCCCTAACCTCTCATCCTCAGATTTCCTCAGCTATAAATAAGGATGCTCCTGATATAGTCAAGCATAGTTATTGCAAAGATGAACTAAGACACTCCATGTAACAGTGTGTCACAGTACAAGGGCACAATAATTGCTAGATATTGTTGGTCTTGTTACAATTGGAGAGACACCGTGGCTTTCTGTGGCTTCTTGTGAATGATTACAGGATTTATCATGCATGTAGAAAGCAAGCAAGGGCCTGCCTGTCCTGCAACGTGGATAAGTAAAATTAGTCTGCTTAGGGAACATTTGTGAAGAATGAAATATACTTACAAGTAAAAACTACCAGGTAAAATAAGTGTCCAGGCAGTCACAAGTGTGTTTGAGGTTGAGAAATCAACCAATGTTTTCTACAGACTGGAACTGTCAGATCTTACAATGCAATTGCTTCACTTTATAAACAGAAGTGTTGTGGTCAGCTTTCTAGTTGCTGCGCAGAAAGAACCCAAACAAAAGCGGCTTGTAGAGGAATGGGTTTATTTGGCTTACGGACTCGAGGGGAGACTCCATTCTGGCAGGGAAAATGATGGCATGAGCAGAGGGTGGACATCACCTCCACCACAGCACTGGAAACAGCGGCAGGAAAGTGTGCCAAACACTGGCAAGGGGAAGCTGGCTTATAACCTCAAAAGCCTGCCCCTGACAACCCAGCTCCAGTGAGGTTGTAATTCCCAAACTGCCATCATCTGAGGATCGATCATTGAGAACACGTTCATTTGTTTGTGGGGGACACCTGGATCAAACCAAGACAAGAAGTAAAAAGCCCGGAAGACCTAACCTAGATGATGGCTTTGGTCATCCTATTCAATGTAGGCGGTGTCTCCTTCCTGACAATGCCACAGAAATCCTTCTAGTAACACTTTGATGGGTATAAAGCCAGTCTTTAGTTTTCATTCCCAATGAATTTCACTAGGATTGTCCACAGGATCCTGGGTCAGAAATTACTTACAAACAATGAGCTCCTTACCAGTGACTGAAGGAAATGTCTTTCCCTCCCTCAGTGACGCACTCATGGAGATGCCTCACAGGCTTCTTCTCCCTGGCTACCATTATCTGTCTCCAACACCTCCAGGAGAGTCAGGTCCTTATGTCCCACCCTCCAATGACAAGATGCTGCCAGGCCCAGTCTTGAACTCACTCACAACTGCGGTGAGGTCAAGAGTACCGTGGTGAGGTCATACTCCAAGGACACTGAGCCACCTCACTCCAAGCCTTTCTCTCACAATCCTTTCTGCCTTTTCTTCCTTTGTGTTCTTTGAGCCTTGGAGGCAATGACATGGATGTGCCACTTACAACTGGGCATATTCGACAGTCCCTTATTCTCAGCACTTTGTTGTCTCTGTCCACTACAAAAAGGAGCTTGTCTGACTCAGGCTGTCTGCAGTAGTCATCTATGGGTATAACCAGAGCTATTCAGAAGACAACTCGGTGGGCACATTGGGTCATTTAGCAAAACAACACTGGGAGCTTCTCCACCAGGGCAGAGGGTTGGACTTTGCTCACATCACTGTTCTTTGAACTGCTGAGCAGTGCTTAGCAGGGTCCATTGAATATTTGTTGAAGTAACTGAGTCTCCCACACACAAAAAATGAGACTCATTATTGCTCTAAAATTTCTATAATTTTCCCATCAGCATTCAGCATTGTCATTGAAGAAATAGAAGAGTGTGTCTTCATTGCCAATAGATGTTTAGGTAAAACAAGGAAATCAATGGATATGGAAAGGCACATGAGTTCATTTGAATAGCATGTAGGAAAATGTGTGAATGTAAATGTCCTCCAGGCCCTCTTGTATTTGTGATTAAGCCCCACATGGGATCCCAGTGGGTGGTGCCTTTGGGAGGAGGAATCTTTGAAGGGGTATGTCTCTGGGGGTGGGCTTGAGCTCACTCTTGCTGCCTCCTCCAAGCTGATGTGACAAGGGGTAATGCTCACGTCTGCCATGCCATGCATTCACAAACTTCGCCTTGAGACTATAAGCAGAAATAAACCCCTTCCTCCCACCAGCTGCTTCTGGTCATGTGTGTTGTCCCAGCCAGAGTGACTTGCTAAGAGGTAGGCCCTTCTCCGTGTGGTTAGTACATATCCTCTCACTTAATCCTCATTTATGTCTGAAATAAATCTGATGATCAGATAGATCTAGCCCACAGATGAAAAAGAAATGCTTCTTAGAAGTTGCTAAAAATTAATCTTGAGAGTTAAACTCAGGCAAGATGACCCCAAACTTAGCTCTTAACCATGAAGCTGTTTTGGCATGTTCATCTTTCCTCTTATAGAACCCCAAACTCTTCAACATTGTGTTTACAAGCCATGAAATGTTTGGGTTGCTCAGCATATAAATATGTGAGAGTCTTGGCTATGTATTTATTCTGTAGTTTTATACTTGTGTATAAATCAACCAAACTACCCAGGCATAGTTAGAGCTCTGAAGCTAGCTTTCCGTAAGCACCCAGGCTACTTTGGATAGATTTTTCTCCTGCAAACCTGTGCACTTGTGCATTTCCTATTTAAATGCATGGGTTCCCCCTCCACACTGCTTCTCAGGGGCCAGGAAAGGGCAGCCCACTGTAAGCAGAGCACTTAGCTGCAGTGTGTGTCTTGCTTGAACAAAAGTTCACTCACAAAACAAAAGCTAAGTGCCTTCATTTGGGTCATTTTAGTGTTTGCACACAAGAACTGATATAAATTGTTTTTTGTTGTTTATATAAACCAAAGATTTGGAAAAAGACTCACGGGAAAGTTATGTGAAACAGAAAAACAAGAGAAACATCAAACCTCTTGGCCCTTCTGGATGCAATTGGCTTTTTGTGGAATGTCTTCCATGTGTGACCTTTATCCAGATATTTATTCTTTGGCTATTTTCTCCCAAACCTCCAAATTGCATCTTTTCAGGGGATGCATCTATGGAAGGCAGTGCAGAATGACTCAATGTCATATCATTATTGGGAAAGAATTCAATGGCTTTCATTGTATTTTATTTCAGGAGAACATATGGAAACCTAACAAAATTTCAAGTAAATAAAACGGGATAGGCAGGAGAGATGGTGCAGTGCAACTGTTCATCTGTTGTTTCTGGTTCTAATAAGCAATGAGACTCAGTTTTCAATCTAGAATAATAATTTGTAGTTTCTAACTTCTAAGTATCTCATAAATCATCTTCTTGTGATGGGGGGAAACTCTCTCACTTAACTGGAATGATTCTCATTATGACTCTATCTTAGAACCAGAGGAATACTTCATTTTGAATTTTGAATCAAATTTTGACTTCAAGGACATCGTAGACAAAGCTCATTGCACTATGGCTGTGAGATCAAGCCAGGGCTTGACGTTGTGGTCTTGAGAAAGGGTGTTTAATTTTTATGAGTCTTGATTTCTCATCAAGTTACAGTATAACAGATCCTTTGTAATACTGATTGTGTAAAAGGTATAAACTGAACAAGTCACCTTCTGTTTATGTTATCTCATGAGAAGAGTTCTATGAGCTCTTACCAAATTTCAGGGACTGTCGGGAATGGTCTCATTAAAATTCAGGTCAATTGGCAAGCATGAAATTTACATGAAGTCTATTGAAAGGATACTTCAAATAGGTGGGTGGCCATTTTTGAAAGCAGGTGAAACAGAAGACAAAAGTGGCCATCATATGCCGTTGGCCGTGTACATGGGGTACACGAAACAGCTGTTGGGCTGAGTTAGGGATCTACTCTCCAAGGGGTAGCCATTGAAAGGCTCTGTTGATCTAGAATCAAACTGCTTCTGACAAAGAATGTGTTTTTCCCACTTTGAGTAGGAATCTCTATAGCCGTTAGAATTTACTTAACAGTTAGTAATTCATTGACACAGGTTGGATTTGTGAGAAATCTATACAGAATATTCAGCATGGAGTTTTGTACCTTGGCAGGCCACCCACCAACCCTCTCTTCCAATTATCTCCCATCTTCACCACCAAGGGCAGAGAGCAAAGTCATGACTATGGTTCATTCTACTCGACGCCATTATTTCTGTGGAGAAACAGCAGTCCCAAAGCAATTAACGACTGCTTCATTTTTCAGAGGTAGATACTTTGAGAGGAAACCAGAACTCACTCTTTACAGACTATTATCCTTTAATAAATATTAGAATGTTAAATATTATTCTGGCTTGTCTGGCTGTCCCCCAAATCTGTAGTGTTGCAAAAGAACTTTGGCAAATGACAAAAACAATTCATTTCTGGGCTTGACACACTATATTTGGAAAGATCAAGTTGAATTAATACTTCTTTTGCCAATAATTATAGGATAATTGATATTTTATACCTAAATATTTTTATGTTAAAGAGATAAGATAGTTTTTTTTCATTCTTTCAGGTCTGAGATGCAATTTTTATTTTCATATAAGTGCCATAAAAAGTCATTCTACTTATGAAGCTTATGCATCATAAGTGGCTGGAGAGGTGGCTCAGTGGTTAAAGGTGCTTGCTTGCAAAGCCTGACGCCCGAGATTGATTCTCCAGATATACAAAAGTGGCACATGCATCTGGAGTTGGTTTGCAGTGGCCAGAAGCGCTGGTGTGCCTATTCTCTCTCCCTCCCTTGCTCTCTCACTCTCTCTCTGCTTGCCAACAAAGTATTTTAAAAAAGAAAATTATACTTCATATATAGGATCAGGGGTGAAAAGTTCTAAGCAGTTCCTTTTCAATTGTATCCACCTAAATATATAACAACTCGCTCTCCTCATAGGCAGGTTGAACATCAAGAGTTTTTTTTTTTTTTTTGGCTAAGGAATAACTGAGGAGATAGCCGTTTTTTGCATTTCAATTAAACATAGAACACAGAGAGCCAGTTTAAAATTTACTCCCTAAAGTGTTAAAAGCATTTTTACCTTTGAAAATATTCACGAGATAGTTTCAAGTATGAATACCTTTTCTGGCATATGCCTGCTGATCAACGTGTTTTGCATCCTTACAGGAAGGCCCGAAACATGGTTTGAATAAGGCTCATGTGTTTGAACATTGGTCCCCAGCTAGAGGCAGTGCTTGGGGAAATTGTAGAACCTTTAGGAGGTGGCGTCTGGCTGGAAGGAGTGGCTCACTGGGGGACAGCCTTGCTTTTTTATACCCTGGTCCAACTTCCTGTTCACCCTCTGCTTCCTGGCTATGGAAGCAATGTAACCACACAGAGACACATTCTTCCTTCTGCTTTTCTGCATAGATTTAAATTGGTATGAACCTGTCACCAGAAATCAGTATCAACGCCATACTCTTGAACTTTCTGGCTTCCAGAATTGGGAGTCAAAATAAACTAATTTTTTTTTGTAATTCACGCACTCTCAGGTATTGTTATAGAAACATAAAAATAGACTAAGACATCATCCAAGAGGCTGTTAATACCTTTCTTGAAATATCCTGGCTTGGAAGGAAATATGGTAGAGAAGGGAATCTGCTGCTGGTTTTGTCCACATACCCACTTCTGAGGAGGAAGAAGAGGAAGAGGAAGGAGGAAGAGGAAGAAGAGGAGGAAGAGGAGGATTGATTGACATCATCAGCTCTCTTCCCCTTCTCCATTAACCCCTACCCACTCTGTTCTTGGGCTACCTGGGCAGGACTCTGCATGCAACAGGTTCACCTTTCTGTCTTTCTCTGCAGCCCCAGGCCCAGGTCCACTGAGCTCTCACCAGAAGATCCATTGCAGGTGAATGGACTTCCTTTTCTGTTCATGAAACTGACATTTTCTTTCTCTTTGGTTACTAATGCTCCTGTCTTTTCATTAACAGCCAGATGTCATTACTAGGCAGAATAACAAAGATGATAGCCGAATGGTGAGATTCATTTTAGCTGCTAATTTTTATTTTTGCATATTTACGCATGCATGCATGTTTGTGTGCGTGTGTGTGTGTGTGTGTGTGTGTGTGTGTGTGTGCGCGTGCAAGTGTGTGGAGGTGCTGGGTGTCTTCCTCAACTACTGTCCACCTTATTATATTGAGACAGAGTCGCTCACTGGCTTGTCTCTTCTGGCTGGCCATTTTCCTGTCTTTGCCTCCCCAGTGCTGGGATGACAGGTACAGGCTGCTATGTCTAGCTTTTTCAAGGTTGCTGGGATTCAAACTTAGATCCTCATTGTTGCCTGGCAGTTTCCCAATGGAGCCATCTCCCAAGACGTTTTATTGATAATTTTAAAGGATACTAAAAATATTTCTAATGTCTGTTATTTTTCTTGTTGTGAAAAAGCCAAAGCCAAAACAATCTGCCATTTGTAGACCAATGTTTGTTCTTCTTGAAGTCATAGAACAAGATTTAGGTGAGGGTAAAAAAAGCATTTAGCTAATCATCTCTCTGTTGAAAACACAAAAATGACAATGACTATGCCATCCTTTTAAATGCTTCTTTTATTTCATTGGTTGTACATTGGGTGAGTGAACTGAATATTACAACCAAAACATAGAATTGATACAAATTAGACTCCTGTTACACTGTAAGTTAATGAATGAGGGAATTCTTTAAGTGTTACAGAAAGATTTAGTAGAAATGTTACCAGTGGTTTATGGCTGAAAGAATATTTCTGTGAAGTGCTGTTATATCCTGAAAACCAAGAGTGAAATGTAGTTCCCGTACAAGTGGAGAGTTAGTCTCCTAACTACAGTATCTGTTGAACTGATATCTTCATGTCTTGGATATTGGTGATTTTGTTTTTGTAATTAAACAAAGCATTTAAGATTTATTCATCATAGTCAGACTTCTGAATATAAACAAACTTTTGGCAAATAATATTTATACAGAAAAATAGTTTTAGATCCTCTCAAATCCCAGAATTATTCTATAAAATTACATTATAAATAAATAAAAAGCAAAATCTGTTGTACATATATTTGTACATTATGCATTTGCCTTGCCTCCTCCTTATTGTAAATGGCATTTATGACTCTTTGCATATTATAATCACAATTCTGGAAAATGGGTATCGTAGTAAAAAATACAGTCATCTATATTTGCTTGGGGATACAAGTGACGCTTGATGCTTCATTACTAAAGGGCTGAAAATAGTTATGTACTAATAATTTTTAGAAAACAAAACCATGAAATAGAAAGAAAAAAAAGGTAATGTTATAGTAATTAGTCTACAAAAATATTTCAGTGATTCCCATAATTTACCTTTTAGTAATGCATACTATGTTGTCAGTGAGTTTAAATGAATGAGCAAAGGAAAAAAATGGAAAAAAGAAAACAAGATTGAGTGTTTTAGGCAAGTTGTAGCATAACTACATTGTTATAGCTGAGAAAAATCACAAATATCAATAATACATAAAGATGAAACTACCAAAGGAATACAAGTTAGATAGATACAATACCTTTCCACAAATCAAAACAAACGTAACGATACAAGCACTATGTAAGATTACACTTAGAATGTCATTATCTTTTGATAGGGTTATCAGGTCTATGATATAAGATAATTAGATAGTAAATAGACTCTGACCAACATGAATTAAATGCAGTTTTTTTCCTCAAACAAAAGGTGATATGGTTGATGTATCTAGTTTCAAGAACAGGCGATGATGCCAAAATTTAAAATATTTTACATTCAATCCCAAAAGTCAAAATATTTCAATCACTAAAATGTTCACAAAGAAAATGGATGTTTTAAACAATTACACATGATATCCATTTATAAGAGCTGTTTTGTTTCTTAAACAATAATTTAAAAACCATGAAGGTAATGTGTAGGCTAAGTGCAACATATAAAATGTGAAATATGAAATATTTGGTACAATAGTGCTTAAAATAAACTTTAAAACAACTTTCTGAACAAAATTTAATTGTATCGCTATTACCTTGAAGATCAACCAAGTATTTAAAAAAGTAAACAACATTAAAATATGTTTCATCCATATATAGTATATATATGTATGTGTATATATAATATGTATGTACTTGTATTAAAGTTTTTTATACTTTTGAGACATAAAATATGCTTTAAGGTGAAAGAATTAAAAGAACTATTTCTCCATGCTGTAGTTAGTTACAACCCTTTAATCCAACTTCTGAAATGCAAAACAATAATGGATTTTTTTTAAAAAGTGAAACTAGCTACTTTTTTCGTTTACATAGTAATTTAGATTAAAGTCACAGTCGAATTTGCAGTGACTAAAACTCAAGCTTACTTAAATTAGAATATTATACAGATCTCCTCTACAGCTTCCATGTTTGACTAGTTTCGAAGTTATTCTGTAACAGGCAACTGGAGGGTGAGTTTGAAAGACTGTTCCCTTCGACTGTTGGCATGAGCCTCTGCTTCGTGTCAAGCTGGATGAAGTCTGGCAAAATCTAGGCACTTCTACAAAGTCTCTCTTATAAAACAACTTTAAAAATATACTTGTAAAATAATACCTTCAAGACTTTTTTTGGGTTGGGGTATGACGCTCATACCGTGCAAAGTTTCTCATTTTTTTGTTTTTTTTTTTTTTCAATCTAGTTAAGTGTTATTCTAGAATCACGTGATTCGATGCGGCATCTCCAGGCAAACTGAATCTCACACTCTGATGTGTCCCCAGTTCTTGTGCTTGAAGTTCTATTCGAATTGCAGACCTGCAGGAGGCAGGTACCTGTTTCACTTCACGTCTTGTCTTTGCTGCAGCGTTTTTCATTTCATCAAGAGGTGAAACATAACCCTTGGATCCAGTGAGTAAGTGAATGACAAGTGATTGGAGTTCCAATTGAACCTGCCCTTGGAATAGGTGTTTAAACTAATGCTAACTGTTTATTGCTAAATTTGAAATATTCTGAGTCGAAATGAGTATATTGGCTGGACTTTCTGCATCTGCTATAGTTATGGAGATAAGACAATATTCCTAGGACAGAAACTAGGTTGAGAAACCCTTTAAAAGTAAACTTTCCTCTATGTCTTTAAAATCACAGCTGGTCTCAGGTAGTTAACTATCTTAGGTTGGAATATACTAAGCATACCATATGTAATACTCATATATGACATAGCAGCGCTAGCTTCTTAGGGTTGTGGTCTGTCCAGAACTAAATCTTTATTTAGCATGCAGTTTGTGGTAATTCTATTGAGGAGGAAACAGGATAGTATGTACAGTAACAATGTTTAGTTATTCTCAATGCAGATTCTTGGCATTCCATTCCGTTTCTGTTGATTATTTCAGAATTATCTGTTAAAGAAAAAGACAAGCATGATTAAGACTTTCTTCTCCAAGGGCAAGTAATTCAAGTCTTACTCTCTGAAAACTGACATTTGAAAGCAGTTAACTCTCTTCATTGTTTCGTCATTTTGACAAAATCATGATTTTGTAAGATTCCCAACCTCCATACTGAAAAACTTTATTGTCAGCCACTTTGGCTGTGTGGCCGCTATAAAGAATGCTGCCTCCAATGTGCAGTGTTTTCAATAAAACGGTGACAACATGTATGTGGGCATGAAGTCTATGAGCCCTTAATCTGATTTAAATTTTTTTTTATTTTATCTGTCAGCTGTTCACATTATTGCCCAATTAATATTTGCTATAGTCATCAAAGGACTTGTTTGTACCTGAAAAGTTTTTTTGAGCTTAAATACAAACATTAAAAAATTTATAATAAATCAAATATTGTTCATCTATTAACTGACAATTCAAAGATATAGTCTCATCAAAATTAATTTTGTAACCAAGGTATAACAACAACCAATTTCAAATTAAGGGTATGCTTAAATATCATCTATTAAAAATAAATAAGGATAATGATCAAATCAAGCAGTTAAAAATATCCTTTTTAAAATTTTATTTCTATTAATTATGAACTTTACTGTATATCACATGTTGGTCATATTCTTATCAGGTTATATACACTCTTACATCCCCTCTTCCTGCCCCATTCCACTGAGGGCTACCCTCAGTGGGGTTACTGGTATTTACCAAAATATTCTTAATAAATTCAATAAAATAAAATATTAATAAATGCAGCTAAAGCTAAACTATTAAATACACACTGTGATCCTTACAGATAGATCTTCAAGTCTCTCTGTTCCTATCTCTTTGTCTGTCTCTGTCTCTGTCACACACACACACACACACACACACACACACACACACACACACACACAGCAAGTATTCTACTACTGACTGAACTAAACCACCCTCAGCCCCTTCAAGTTCATTTCTAATACCATGGTTTTGCAAAGGAAGAGTTTGACCTGTACAGTTAAGCTCAAATTCAAAATTCTAACAAAAATATTTTTCTCTTTGTAATACTTTGAATGTTTATTTTTTAAAGAGCCATAAGTCTTGGTTCAAAAAATAACTAATAGAAGTTCCTTACGGTATAGATCAACTAATATTCACACAAACTGGGATTCAACTCTGAGTAAAAGGTTCATTTCTATAAATAAAATTATCCCATTATATCAGAATTTATACATGTGACTAGTTCTCCCTTTGAGTACTTCTATAGTTCATAAGCAATGATTTTAGTATGCTGAAATGATATCTCTCACAAACACACACACACTCTTTATTTTACTGAAATATACAGATAGGTATAGAATCATAAGAATAGAACTCGTTTACAATTTTGCTAAATGAAAGTCAAAAACTTCAGATACTTAGACTATGATGGTTTGAATGTAAATGTCCTCCACAGACTCAGGTTTTGGAATACTTCATCCCCAGTTGGTGGTACTGTTTGGGAAGGGTGGGAACTTCTTAGGGGGCGGAGCCTTGCTGGAGGAAGTGTGTCACTGGAGGCAGGCCTGGAGGCTTTGATAGCCCGGTTCTACTTGCTCTTTGTATCCTCTGCTTACATGAAGCTGGGAGCCTGTTCCTACCAGGTGGACCATGATGGCCTCCAGTCTCCAGAACTATAAGCCCCAAGAAAACCTTTTTCTTACTTAAGCTGTTTCTGGCCAGGTATTTTGTCCTAGCAACAAAACCACTCTTTGTTTTTGAGAAAATATTTGGAATTTAAAATAAATTGTGAAAAACTAGCATTTCTTATTTCACATATCGACAGATATGAGGAAAGTAATGTATACTTTTTATATGTAGATATTAATACAGTTATCTACTATGTGACTTTGATTATTATATTCCTTTTTGGATAATACCATGATTATATCATATTTAAATCCTCCAACTGCTAAGTCTAGAACTTCAGTTTTAGGTTTAGATATCTGATTACTAAGCAAGATTTTTTTTTCTATTCTTTCTTGTGCTTCAATGCTGTTTTTCAAACAAGAATGTGTCCTAGGACACTAAGTCATGTCCTGTTTTCTATTTTCTTTTATGACAGCAAAAGTCTTTCTGAAATATTTAGGAAAAAAATTTTCAGTTTCTTAAACTAGTACATAATAAGGAATATTTTGGAACATATGTGCACTCTTGCTTATTAACTGAAATCAAAATGCCATATAAAATGAAACTTCCAACCACCTAGGGAGCACTGCAATGGGCAAACCAGAATAGGACTTATGCTGCAGAAATTTACAACAATGCTTTGAACATGAATTTGATAAGGAGACATATATGATCACTAAGGAAAGTTACAAAGTTAACTAAAAGACCAGGCATGGCGGCATACACCTTTAATCTCAGCCTTTGGGAGGCAGAGGTCGGAGGATCACTGAGTTTGAGGCCAGCCTGGGACTACAGAGTCAGCAGACCAGGTTAGCACACCCTACCTTACAAAAACCAAAACAAAGTTAACTGAAATATTATGTAGGGTCACTAACACTGCTTTTCTCTATTCCCCAGCCTACTTAAGAGCCAATGCACAGAGAAAGACAGAGAAAACTGAGCTCTTGAAGCTGTAACTGCTGTCTGGCATCTGGCTACCTGTCAAAGACACAGAAAAACGAGTTGCGCTCCAAGTGGCTATGAACTTCAAGAGGTTCAGAGATTTGATCTTAGGAATCAGCAGAGCTTTTGCTTTTTCTCCTTAGAAGTTCCATTTGAGGGCAGCAACATTTTTCTTGACAATACCATTTATTGTTAATTTTCTTTTCTGAGAACTGTAACTTGCCAGTGCAGTATGAAGTGAATGCACTGTGCGGTGAAGCATGTCCTGGGAATGGACAAATAGGAGCCTTTGATCACCACCTGCCATGTTAGGGGACACATGACACTAGGGGGTGTAGGGCCCCATGGGGTGTGTGTGACATACCACCAGGAGGACACGGCAGGAGAGGCTGCAGCGTGGTGAGGGAGATCACAGTAGCTGTCTAGATTTTAAGCTGGCTTTCCTTTCTTCAGATTATATATATATTTCAGATTATATTTTTAATTGGCACTGAAGAAATATAAAGATCAACAGGCACATTTTGTATGGTTTCCTCCAGCTTTTCTCAAAGATTTCTTTCCAGGCCCTACACATATCCCGATATATCTTCATTCTTTATTACAATTTTAGTAGCTAGAGGGCTTTAAGGCTTCAGAAGTTGCCTGAATATTTAATGTTGGCGCAAATATATATTCTTACAATGCCAGGCTTGCAAGTGACCTGGTTACAGATAGACTGTAAATCTGTTATGGACAAACCCTAACCCTGAGCTTTTCCACTTAAAAGTAGTTAATTAAAACACAGAGCATCAAGCTTAGGAGAACCAATGTCTGTTTCTCTTCTGCCTTGAATATGGTTGCAGCTGAGGTGGTTATCCAAAGTTCCCAACTCAACCTCTAAGGCACTGCACTTCTTAATTTTTCAGTATGCTCTTACACTGTCTACCAGAGCCCTCTGAAAGTCAAATTTTGTAGCTATGGAATTTATGCAGAATTAACTGGCATGGATACACCAGGTGGTTGTTCACTGTGCTCCTGGCATGGGAATCCCCAGCAGGACATGGACTGGATGGTCTACCCAAGACTCATGACAGGGATCAGGGCAAGTTGGGGTTCTTAAAACTTGTTTGTACCTCCTAGCATTGAGGAGAGTGCTCAGAAAAATCCACAGTGGCTTGGGCCCTCAAAAAAGGGAATCCCTGGAGAAAACAGCCTGGTACATAGGATGTGAGACAGTGGAGACTTGACTATCTGTAAGAACCGGCTAGAAATGGATGAGACCGTGACCCTGAGTCAACCACATCCTGCCCCATCCTCCTCTCAATGAAGCTAGAAACATGCCTGTCACAGTAAGAAAACATCCTCCCCTTCACAGAGCCACTGACTCAGCTTCAGAGAACCTTCAAGCTATGGTGATGGGAAAAAAAATCAGAGGTATTGGACAAGACACATTTCTATTTATCTCCCTGATGGACTGTGCTCTTAAGTAAGTAGTCCTTAATATAACTGAGAACCATCTTAGGAGGAGATTGAATTCTGAAATAAGACTGTAGGCAATTGTGTGTGGTAAATCAAAATTCTGACCTGAAAAGCATTATTTACAACTCCTTTGACCTAAAAGGAGAACACACAAAAATGAGACTAGGTGATGCCCACAAGGTCCACAATTCTATTTAACAAAGGCATGAGGACCCCTTCTTAGTTGTAATAATAGTATTTATGATGCAATACTAACAGTTGGTTGACATATACACATATAATTTGTTAATCAGGAAAGGAAATCATACTGAATGCATTAAACGATCTCCCCTAAGTAATTGGAGAATCTCATGGTTCTGGTGGGCATGTCCACACTCTCATTATGAACATGGCCTAAAATTGGTTTGATATTTACTAAGGACAAAGCATGAATGACTCCCAAGAACATCAAATGGGTCTTCCTATCAGATAGGATATGCACAGCCATTTAACCATTCCTCTATCCTTAATGAAGTGTCTTCCTGCGACTTCTAGCCAATGACACTGAAGATTATTACAAAGTAATCTGGCTTAGGTACTGTGAACAAGAAGCCTGCTGGGGTCAGGGAGCAAAATGAACATCACCGAGTGGCTAGGCAGAGAGCTGACAGCTTCTACCTAGCTCTAGGGAATTGCTCCTTGAAAATTTCCAGGCTCCATAGTACTTGCCCTTCCACTTGCCCAGAGCAATGGGAATTCAGTAATTCACAGCCGAAAACAACACCTTGTGGGCACACTCATCTCTGGGCTGCCTTCAGCAATGAGGAGCTGGGAAGTCTCTGTTCATCAGCCTCGCTTGTTGGGAGGAGATACCCAGCAATGTGGGTGCTGAGCTGGCATTCCATCAGGGGAGGCCTCAGAGGGGACAAGTAGGACTAGGAGATGCTACTGGAGAGGTAAATAACCCTGCCACTTCCAGACATTTAGCTTTCACTCCCAGGAGCAGGGCACTTGGCCAACAGGTGCCACTACCTGCAAAGAAAACATGATCATCCTTCCCTTATGGGAGTCACAAGTTATGAAATATTCAGGCTGTCTTGTCTCGTCCTTAATGATGAAGGATTTAGGCAGAGCCATCCATCACCTGTGAAGGAGCTGACCAGAGTGCGAAGTGCACTTGGTTGAAAGCACTGAACTTGAACTCAACAGATGAATGAGCCGTTCTTCATGCAGGAGAGTGCAAAAGAAAGGAGGAAAAGCCACGTAGGATTTCTTTAGTGTTTCGAGGAGGGCCATACTTGTTGACTTGTCTACCTTATGATTCATTTTTAGGAATTAAACAGACCCCCTGAAAACTATGCTTCCAGAGGGCTTCGAGAAATGCAGATACTTCTTGAATGAGAGTATAAAAAGTCGCATTGCCTTTAGAGATTCAGAGAATGTGATCATCTTTCCTTCCTTCCTTTTGTTTTTGCAATAAGGTCTTACTCTAGCCCAGGCTGACCTGGAATTCACTATATATTCTCAGGGTGGCCTAGAAACCCACAGTGATCCTCCTACCTCTGCCTCCCGAGTGCTGAGATTAAAGGTGTGCACCACCACACCCGGCTTCAGAGATGTGATTTTTTGAAAATGGCAGCTCAATGTTAGATTCACTGCCAACTCTTCCAGCTTTGCTTACTTGATGGGGGAAAACATTTCCGTGAAAAGACCAACTGTTCCTATGTATCCAAACCACAAAACAATCAGTCCCCCTGCCCCATGACTAGCCATCAAATACTATAATGTCACTTTGTAAGGCGGACTTTGGAGAAATAGATAAGATATACCTTATCAAATATCTGTGTGGCCTTGCTGAAATACAGAAGAATCTCAGAGATTCTTGCTATCACTAATATGGAAGTGGAAATGGTTATTTCCAAGCAGAGACAGTGCTCTAAATAAGTCTTCAATATAGCTGAGGACAGGAGGAAGGTCTAATTTGTCTTAATAGTCCTAGTGTCTGGCGTGGGCTGGGCACACAGAACGCACTCACTAGTATGACTAAATGTATGGTTGAATAAACAGGAACTCACTGAGGGCACAAAGCCACCCACTGAAAACAACTGGATGACTTATGGGACAGAGAGTAAAGCATGCAAAAAGAAAAAAAGGACCCTTTGGACAAGTTATATATAACTGCACTTTTTGGCAGTTAAGGACACAGATTCATTCCAGAAAAATAGATATCCTTCCCTAATATTCTCACTCCCTGATAAATAAAAGGAAAAATATTCTAGGTTGGAGCCCAAATCAGTCACAGAGGAGAGTGACATTCAGATAAACAAAAATCCTACCAGAAGAGAACTTCTAAACCCTGTTAGTTTCTTAAAAGGCTTTTGCCAAGGCTACAGGGTAATGTACCCTCAGAAGTAATGAAAGGATGTTTCACTGTCTCTTTAAACAAAACTTATCATTTATTTTAAAGGAGCTAAATCAAGTGGAATTCCCCCCCCCCCAAATATCACCAAGCTCAAGAGACTTGCCTGTTGCTTACCATCTTGATTTGTTTTTTATTAATTTTTACTGTGCTGGGGACTGAACCCAGGGCTGTGCACATGCTAGCTAAGGGCTCTACCACTGACCTCTATTCTAATCCTTCTACATTCTTCCTCTAGAGTTTCCCTCTCCTCATTAGGTTCACATGTTCGTTTTCTACTCTTCCTTCCATCTCTCCACTTTTTAATTGCCCCCTCTTCTTTGTTCTAAGGCTTCACACCTGTTCTCCATAGCAACCGTTACCACCTTAGGTTTCCTGGTGGCAGAGAGGCAAAGCCCATGGATGGTTTTGATTGAAAGGGATTTCACAAAGGCAGAGAGATATTTGTACATTTTTGGATGCATATAATTCGGTATGTAGTCATGGTATGGATTACTGAAGTCAAGAGCAAATGCCTTCTGTCTGGTGAATATATATATATATATACATATATAGTATCTGACAAAAATGATTAATTTAAAATCTAAGTATACATGTCGATACATGTGTATGTTTAAGAGCTTTCTTTAGCCTTTTTATAAAAATATATTTTTAGTCATTTATTTGCAAGCAGAGAGAGATAGAGGAGAAACATAGAGAGAATGGGCACACCAGGGCCTCCAGGCACTGCAAACAAATTCCAGATGCATGCGTCGCTTTGTGCATCTGGCTTGATGTAGGTACTGGGGAATTGAACCTGGGTTGTTAGGTTTTGCAGGCAAGCATCCTAACTGAGTACACTCTAGTAGTTCAGATATTCAGAGATGGTAAGTGATGTATGTAAGGACACTCTGAAGACCAGTCTTATTTGTTACTTTAGGGCAATGCTGTTCTAAGGGAAGGCAATGTGCTTTTATGCTTAGCTTCTTTTCAAATGTCATTTTTCATTTTTACAGAGGAAGCACACACTCGGGTCCTGGGAACAAATGAAAAATATGAGCTTCACTCTTAAAACAAGCATACTGAGGTCGGTAGCACTTTCAAGAGCAATTTTGTTAGAATTATTGTTTTGTTTTCTGTTGCTTCTACAAAGTTAACATTCCAAGGTCTAATTTTTTTCATTTGCAATGACATCACTTGGCTGGTGACTCATTTTTGTCTGACATTTTCTACTCTGTTGTTATTGAACAGAAGATTTCCAATATACATTCTAATCTATGAAAACTACCATTGAAAACATTAATAAGTAAGGCTCACATGAAAAGCAATAACTTTAGCCTCACTAAAGATTATCGACCAAGCTCCCCATTGTCAGTGCTTAGATTTTCTGGATAAAACCCTTAATTGGACGTCCCTGACTTGGGCAAGCTTCTACTCATATGAAACCTAGTTGGGTGTCTAAACACTTGTACCGCTTCTCCAGTCCAGTCCTGGACTCTCTCAAATCCAGCTCCCCTGAGGACCATTTCATACCAAGGTCTTTTCCTCACATATGAGAATCTAAAATTCTCAAGGTCATCCTAGAGTGACTTTTGGGGGCCAGAAATTATATTTCGAGAGGTAACTTCAGATTTCCCTACCAGATATAATTCATTTCAAACCACTGTCACTACCCTGCTATTTTCCCAGATGCAAATGAAATGACTAGAAATTGTGAAAAACTGTACTCACAACTGTGAAGTGGATATCCCAGTAAAGGAGCCTCCTTCCTCTCTGGATAGATGGCCCATTGCCCAGCCTCACTCTGGGTTCTGAAAAGCCCACTTTGCCCGTATCACTGTCTTTCCTATGGGGATGGGAATCCCCTCTCCCACACCTCTTCTGGCTGGGGGTACAGGGCTGGCTTATCCGTGGAGGAGGAGAAAAGCAAGACTACTAGGAAGTTCTTCACCTCCACTCAGAGGAAGGCTCCCTTTTCTACTGGAGCCTGGCTTCTTCCTAGTCTCACCCTGGGGAAGAACCCTCAGGATGGCTTCCACTGTTGAGATGAAAGGGTGTCTTCACAATGTGCCATTCCAAAGCGACTAGTCTTTAAATGACCAAGAAGGTACAAGGAAGTGAGAGGCAGGATTTTTGTTTTGTTTTGTTTTCCTGGTCCTGTGTCCCCTGGTGTTACAGAACGTTAAAGACATGTTCAGAAAGAGGAGCCATGAGATGAGGTTTGCACTACAGCAGCAAGCGAAGGCCAAAATACAGCAGAGCTCTCAAATGGAAGGACCATATGAGAGCCAGGACAGGAAGCAGATAACTCCAACCATAGCATCATGGGAAATGAGAAAGGGTAGTGTCAATGGGTTTTGTGGCTACACAGGAAGAGGTCTGATTTAATCTTCCTAGCTTCACCTGTTGTTGTTGTTATTATTATTATATTAGCTACTGAGGAAGGGTCTCATTCTAGCCCAGGCTGACGTGAAGTTCACTCTGTAGCCCATGCTGGCTTTTAACATGGTGATCCTCCCACCTCAGTGCTGTGAGTAAAGGCCTGTGCCACCGTGCTCAGCTTCGCCTGCCTTTCCTGACATCACACTGCCCTGGCCAAGATGACTCCACAGCTGTTCCCTAACAGCTCAGTGATGAAGGCACCACAGAGTATGGCTCCTCCATGCCAGCATCCTAGGAGGCTGGGTTAGACAAGCATGTTTCACATCTTTCTTGAATCCCAAAGAAACAGAAGCATGCTCAACTATGGCTGGTGTTTGTCCATACTGTGTTATTAGCTCTGTATTCTCTATGAACAATGTCACAAGTACTAAACTCTAAAGGGTCTGTTGTAGTTAAGACCCCTTTGCAAAGCACTTTGGACAGTGAACTCACATAACTACCCACAGTTTGGTACAGTGGTCAATTCACTTAAAGAACCTTTGACCTTCTGTCTGGTTTCTCATTCACACTTGTATGAGTTCTTACACAGTGCACTCCTAAGCCAACCTGGGGACTGAATCACTAAGACCACTGCAGTTTCCATTAGAAACCCGAGTTCAAGTCATGTGGTCAAGGAACTATAAACATATTCTTTAAAACTGAGCACTGTCTATATCAAAGAAGGAAAATTTCCTCTATTATATCCTAGAACAATATATCGTATTTGGTCCATACTTTTCAAGATTGTCAAAATTTAGACTATATTTACAATGACGTATGTAGGAAGCCCACATCTCAGGTGGTCTCATTGAAGGGGCACTCTGGATATGGTAGTAGAATATAAGAAATAAATTTTATGCTTTTTTAGACACTCAATTTATATGACAAAATATTAAGATCTACTTTGATGTGGAAATAGACGATATTTCAAACACCAGATCTCGTTTTGTGAGGCCAGGTTAATGTCAGAAGTCTCTCTCAGTCACTCTCCACATTCTTGTTTGAACCAGGGTCTCTCAATAGGCCGAGCGCTCACTGATTCAACCAGCCAGTGAGTCTCACGGATTTCCTGTCTCCACGTCCCCAGTGTTGGGATTCTAGGTGTGTGTGCCCCTCACCTAGCGCTTTATGTGGGGATTTGAACTCAGGTATTAATGTTTGCATGGCAAGCACTTATCTTCTGAGCAGTCTCCCCAGCTTCCTGCCTATAGTTATTGTTGTTTCTGGAGGTAAGACTTTATTGTAATAGGGGAGAAGAAGAAGAAGGAGGAGGAGGAGGAGGAAGAGGAGGAGGAGGAAGAAGAGGAAGAGGAGAAGGAGAGGGAGAAGGAGAAGAAGGAGAAGGAGAAGAAGGAGAAGGAGAAGAAGGAGAAGAAGAAGAAGGAGAAGGAGAAGAAGAAGAAGGAGAAGGAGAAGAAGAAGAGGAAAGAGAGAGAGCGAGAGAGAGGATGCATGCACCAGAGAAAGAAAGGAAAAGAGACGGAAGGGAGAGGGAGAAAGGCAGAGCACGCACCCATAGCAGGAGAGTTGGAAAGAAACTTCTAGTTATTTGTGACCTTGCATTATATTAAGTCTTTGACAAGTCAGGAATGAAAAATAAACCAAAATCATTGATAGACATGCAAATTTGGTATCAAAGGAAAAAACAGAAGCACCAATGAGTTATTTAAAATAATGTGTATGCAACAACTGCAAAGAATTTCAAAACTATTTGTTCACAGAACTTTTTTTCAAACTGTGCTTTTACTCACAGTAATAAACTGAAAATTTCAGTCAAGAAAAAGAAAATCACAAAAACAACATTCTACTGGATTTAGTATGAAGTCCCAGCCCTGCTCAGTGCCCTGCTTCTGTATCTGCCATTGTGCCAGACTTAAGAGTTCTGGGCACATCTTGGCACTGTGTCTATTTTCACAGTGGAGCAGAATATAAAATGCAGCCCATTGGGATCTGGCTTTTAAGATACCAAGGGCACAAAAGTAACCAAATGCTAAAATTTAGTAAAAACAACATTTAGATACCAGAAGTGGAAAATTAAGTCTTGGTGTAACAGAAGCACGTCACACATTTCTCAAATCAGTGTATGTTGCTGCCATCTAACACATTTTCCAGAACAGTTTTTTAACCCCTTTTAGCTGTGTGTGTGTGTGTGTGTGAGAGAGAGAGAGAGAGAGAGAGAGAGAGAGAGAGAGAGAGAGAGAGAGACAGACAGACAGAGACAGAGATTTAGATTAATCAACTCCCTCAATGGTATCCAACCTTAAGACAGGAATGAAAAACCAAGTGTCCTTGAGTGGAATTTAAGGAGTTTTGTCTGGGCCAAAGCCAGACTGATGACCCCTCCGAGTTTCAGCTTCTCACTCTGCCTGCATCATACTGGCATCTCTGTGGTGGGGTGGGAAGTTCAGTGAGGTAGTGGGGTACTTCCTGCTCTCCCCAAAAGCTGCCTAGGAAGTGCAAAAATATCCTAGAATAAGCATGGCAAGCTAGATGCTGAAGGAGCTTCAGGAGGAAGGAACATGCTCACGTTCTTTTACTTCTTTTGCAATGAATGTTGGGCCTATTCTTTTAGAATTTCCACTTACTTTGGGAGATGATCTGTATCCCAGAATTATTTAGACTATAATGATGCATCAAGTATACAAGGCCCATGAGAACTGGGGCTGTTGGCTCATATAGTGTGTTCAGAAATGGTAAGATGTATGACCACTGAATCCACAACAGGAGCTCTTGCTAATAATAAGGCCTGCTGTTCTAGAATCAACCCAACAGACTCAGCCCACTGAGGAAGGAGGTACTCCTGCACGCAGGTTACCTGCTGTAGGAAAAGAGAACTCTTCAAAAGAAACAGGGCAGGGCTGGAGAGATGGCTCAGTGGTTAAAGATGCTTAATTGAAAAGCCTGAAGGCCTGAGTTCAAGTCCCCAGTATGCATATAAAGCCTGATGCATAAAGTGGCACATGCTTCTGGAGATCATTTGCAGTTGGCAAAAGGCCCTGGTGTATTCTCTCTCTCTCTCTCTCTCTCTCTCTCTCTCTCTCTCTCTCTCTCTCTCTAATAAACAAATAAATAAATTTAAAAAGCAGGGCAATGATGAGGAATTTTTATCATGAAAAGATCCACCTTACACAGTAAGATTTAATAAATAACAGCCTAGGTACAATCTGACATTTTTCTTGCCAATCCTCAATCCTTTTTTTTGTTTGTTAAATAAATGTCCATTCAGATCTCTTGTCCATTTTTTAAAAAATTGGGGCAAATCATACAAAATTAAAATTGATCATTTTTACCATTTCAATGTCATTAGTTGTAAAACCATCCCCACCATCCGTCTCTAGAACTTTTCCTCTGTGAAACCCCATGGTCAGTACACACCAGCTCCTAATTTCCTTGCTTGCCATTTCTTTCATGAGTTCTAGACCCAGGTCCTTGTGCATAGTGCTGGGAATGAATTCTTCCACTGAGCTACATTCCTAGACCGTGGTTTTCTAATGTGCATGTACAGTATGTGTGTGGTGAACGCGTGCGTGTGTACAGATGTGCAAGTGTCAAGGAGAAGGTCGGGTCTCCCTCCTCCGTAACTCCTCAGCATGTTCCCTTGAGATGGAGTCTCTTACTGATTCCAGAGCTTGCTGTTTTCCATGAGTCTCGGTGACCTCTGGTGTGTGGGTCTCTGCTCCCCACAGGACTGGGATAATACATGGATATGTCCAGCTGTTAATGTGGGCTAGGGAATCAAACTCAGGTGGTCTCTGACTCCTCTAGGCTCTCATGATTGTGTGGGAAGTGCTCTTAATGCTAAGCCATCTCTCTAGCCACCCTTGTTTTGTGAGAGAGGGTCTCACTATGGAGATCAGCTGGCCTGGATCTTATGTAGCTGAGGCTGGCCTCAGGCTTAAGGTCCTCCAGTCTTAGCTTCCTGAGTGCAGAGATTACAGGGTGTACCACCACATCTGGCTCTGTTTCTTACCAATCCTTAATCCCATTTTTTCCTTTTCCTCACTCCTGTCCTGCCTTTCATGCTTGGCTTTAAAATGGGGTCCTTGGCTCTGAAAGTGCTCATTTTCTGACTTAGCTCTTTTGTTTAACAGACTTAAGATTCCAGCTGCTGCTTTTTCCCTGGTCTCCTGCAGCCTGTCCAAAGCACTTCATCTTAGCCAGTGATGTTTGTCTGATATAAGATGAGGTCTATAGGAACAAAAGAGAAAGACTATCTCTATGATTTTAATTAATTACTGCTTAAAAAAGAAAAAGTAAGAGTCAGGGATGAGAGGAATCCTGGCTGACTCTGGAAAAGCCAGAATTACCTGGGGAAGGGTGAAGTTGAACCCTCTTCTCACTGTGTTACCTCACTGAGCTGAAATTTGAATTCCCTTGTTGATCTCACTATTGTCAGACAACTTCTGCTATCGAATTTAGACATTTAAAAGTTCTTACTTTGATTAGAACTTTGTCCATAAATGATTAGCACCTTCAAAAGCAATAACCAAACTCTTCTTCTGGTGGTGTTGGGGATCAAACCTGTGACCTCATGCACACTGAGCAACTGCTTTACCACTGAGCCATATCTCTACTATATCCCGAGTCCAGCTGGCAGGAGTTCTTAAAGGAAAGCCCTATAAAGAGGTTTGGGCCAATCCTAGTCTTTCCCGTTGTGTTGGATCAGCAAGGCATGGGATTTGCAGACAGGAAAGCCTGAGGTCTCAACCTGTCCAGCCACCATCTACTTGCTCGAATGATAAGCAATTACTTCTCTAAGATTTGCTCTCATGTGAAAAATGCATGAGACTTCACTGAGTTGAGTATTAAGCAAAATGCTGCATATAAAGCATCTGATATGTAATGCTGGTTTTTGATAAATGTTGGCTCATTTCCCTTAGGCTATTATGTTAGGATTCATAATGCTAAATCCAATTTGATTTCAGCTTCTATTTAAATAGTCATTCAAATAAGACCATTGTGCCTTTAAATACAGGGTTTGTATGGCAACTCCAGAGGTGGGAAATATACTTGGTTCTGGTGAGATTAAGATTAAAAAAAATATCAAATGCACTTATTTCGCTTTCTGCAATGCATACCCTGACTGTCACTGATAACTAATGTAGAGCACACTTCTCTGATTTTTTTATTATTAAAGTGTTGGGCTCAGAGTCCTCATTTGTAAACTGAAATCTTTTACTGTAAGAGCAGAGACGGTCATCCGTGAGTGATGAGTAGTGTCTGCCCCCATGGAAAGTTAGCGTCCTCATTCCTCAAAGTTAGATCTCACCCAATCCCAACTTCCAGGCTTAGCGCTTGAGTTGTGGGAATGGGTGTGACATTGAAGGTCTTGAATCCATAGCAGTCCTCATCTCTGTAATGGGAATAAAAACTTGTTCCACTCACATAGTGTTGTGAGCTTCAATTCATGTACTTCATGAGTGTCTGCTGATAATAAGTTCAAAATGTATGCTACCCTATTATACGACAGTACTGATGCTGTTTTAATTTTCTAAGCAAAGCCACAACATGTAAATATTTTGATAAGCTATATTACTTATTAGCAATTCTTACATCACTGCACTTAGAGGATATGACTATTTATGTATCCAGGCTTGGCTAATAAATATCTGCCCTTCAACTTTCAAACCTTCACCTCTCACAGAGATCGCATACAAACAGCAGGAAGAGGAGAGGACTCTTTAGCTTATGTTTAATAAACAAATCCAAAACCCCCAACCCAACCAACCCTTAACACTGCCTTGCCCAAGGTCAAAGCATACAATGGATTTTTCCTTTATACCCCTTTTAGATTTCCTCTTTCAAATCTTTTCCTTGTTCATGGCCATCCTTTCATAGGGCTGGGGTCAGAGGGAAGTCATAAAAAAGAACCTGAGCAGTGGCAATGTTCATAACCCAGCAGTCCTCCGGCCACAGCCTGTTTTCAGTAAAACAGTAAATACTGAAGGAAATGAATGGACCAGTTATAAAACCAATACTGGGAAGATACTTGGAGAATAATCAGGTTTAATGTCGTTGGTATCTTTTTGATTCTTTGAAACTCTCTAGGCTGGGGAGATGGCTCAGTGGATAAAGTGTTTGTCTCACAAGCATGAAGAGCTGAATTTAGTCCCCAGAACTCACATCAAATGATGATGTGGCCTTGCACACCTAGAATTCCAGTGCTGGAGAGGTGGAGACAAGGCTCTCTGGGGTTCACTGGCCAGCCAGTTTAGCCTACTTGGAGAGTTCCATGCTAATGTGAGACCCTGTCTCACAAAAGGCCTTTACACACACACGTGCACACACCTGCATGTGCATCCATACACCTAAGTGTGCCCACATACATATGAACACATATTCACACACATAAAAGCTTCCAAAGTTCTAAGGAATAAGTTCTGGATTGTTTAAAAACGGGTAGCTAGTGAATGCACGCTAACCCTGGCTTGATGGAGAAGGGGAAGCTTACTGCAGTGTTAGACTGAATTTCTCATCCTTATGTAACCTTGGACAAGTCATTCAACACTCTATGTCTCTCTTAGGGTAAAATGCAGGCGTAGGAGACTGGAGAAAGTTTGAAGTCTGGTTTGGCTACTTAATAGCATCTTGGACAAGTTCCGCAATGTCTCTAAACTGCTGCTGGCTCATCCACACAGAGGATAGTAATGGTCCCTTCAGGGACATTTTGGCCTTCAGATAAGGTACATCAAAGGTTGTGCATGATGTCTGGCGTATGGTAAGTGCTTCATGAAGGGTGGGCTTGAGTTATGTTTGAGAGGACGGAGTGCTCTGGGCCTCTCCCACAACATTTAAGGTACTTTTTCAGTTAGTGAAAGAGAAAAAAAAATCATTGCCCTAGGCAGGACACAGAAAATCCGGTTCTAGCCTGCTTCTTTTACCAATTTATGTGAGCTGGGCAAGGCGCTTCCCCATCTGATCTCAGGCTCCAATGTGTATTGTTGACTTGTACCATGTTTAAAGCATTCTAATCCTGGAGGATGGCAGGATTGTGATGAATTTGCTCTTAGGACTTACTTTCATTCGTACAATTTAGTTGGTGCTGGTTTGGGTCAGACCTGAAGTACCTGTGACAAGGAAAATTGAGTGACATTTTGTAATAATCAGTTTAATATGCTGCTTCCAGAAATGCCTGGTGGGGACTAGAGACAAGTGTCTGTATTTGATCACAAGAAACTTATCAACATAAGCTCTGAATCTTTGAGTACTGCAGAGCAAGGAGACGGATGATAAGAATAATAGCATTTGAACACTGAAAGTAAAGCAAACAGACCCCAAAATTCCACCATATTATATTTAATGCAGAAGCGTGATGGATTCTAGTAGCTAGAATAGCTTTAATTTTTCATAGACTGATGTCAGAAGTTATTAGTAAGCCAACTTGTTTTACCAAAGTGAGTATGTAAATGGTAGAGTTCTCATGAGGAGGAAGAAATCCATAGGTGATGTTGAGGCCTTAGACAGCCTCTCTGTTCTTCATGATTATTCTACCCCCCCATCTTTCCCTTTTCTATTTCTCTATTTTTTTTCCAAGGAAGGGTCTCACTGCAGCTCTCTTAATCTTTATTACTTATCACCTCACTAGAGGAGCAGCTCTCTGACCAGTGACCTTGCACTCGGCCTCTGTTGCTTCCTCATTCGCTCTCAGTGGACAGAGTACTTCACAGTTCCCATCTTGTTTCATCCTGCCACCAAGGCTCTGACTCCCCACCTCCCTCCTTATCTACTCCTCTGTGCTTTCCTAGAAAAACCACAGCAATCACCACTGCATACACCCTAGTGTCTTCCCATCTTCCAGCAAGCTGCCGAGCTCATATCACTGTCTCCTCTTTAGAGCTGATATAACTATAGCTTCCAGTATGTTGAGATAAAGTCAGAGAAATCCCATCCTGAAATCCTGTCCCGCCTATACATACTCCTGGAGAAGCATGTACAGTAAGGAGAAGAGGAGAAATGCCTCCCAAATGCCCACATATTAAAGGCAACACCTCTGGTTTTATACTATTAGGAGATTTGTCAACATCTGGTGAGGGGGAAGAGACTCTGAGGCCCCACCTCTCCCTGAGGATTTATACAGTCATGGTCACTAGTTGCTGGGAGAGGGAGAGATATTTTCACCCATATGGCCACTGAGAAGGTGCCCATGTGTCTGCAAGAGACTGTCACTCATGATCCTCTAAATAATGCTAATGAAATTTGTGAAGAGAAGGAAAGAGTAGAAGAGAGAAGAGGAAAGATTCGCAGGAGGGAGACAGGTGGTTAATAGAGAGTAGGGGATGAATATCATCAAAAATATTATGTTCATGTATGAAAGATTTACCCTCTCTCCAGCTCATCAAAGTGGGAGAGGGAGAGAGAGAGAGAGAGAGAGAGAGAGAGAGAGAGAGAGAGAGAGAGAGAGAGAATAGTATTTGAAGTATCTTAAGTAGGATGACCCACCAGGCAGAAAAGCTCCTCCTAAGGACTCGTGACATTTCCTCTCCAGCCGCACAAAGCTGGAACTCCTGTTATGTCTGGAGGTGTTACATACAGAGGACTCTACCCCAGCTCTCACCATGAGGTGTAAATTATTCATGAAAAATGAAACTGGATGAGATCACAATGCTTACATAACCTAGCCTTTCCTGAGAGGACTGGAAATACTCCTATTAATCAACTCTCATGGCAGACCCGCACAACAGCTGCTTCTGAGGCAGCAAGTGGTATGTTATGTCTTGATTTTCTCATTTCATGACAAAAATCTGCCTCCACATTACTTTTCATAGACCAAGTTTACCTAAGGCCAGCAATGTCCCCTCACCTTGAAATTTTTTTGGGGGGAGGGATAGCTTAGCCATTAAAGGGACTTGCTTGCAAAGCTTGACAGCATGGCTTTGATTTGCTATATGTGCAAAAAGCCCGATGCAAAAGGCGGTGCATGTGCCTAGAGTTCTTCAGCAGTAGGAGGCCCTGGTGTGCCCACTCTCTCTCTCTCATACACACACACACACACAGAGAGAGAGAGAGAGAGAGAGGAGAGAGAAGGAGAGAGAGAGAGAGACCTGCCTTCAACACACAATCTTGGCGAGTGGTGTTCTGGCTCATTTGAAGCAACCCTCTCTAAGAACAAGTCCCCTTCTGTAGGAGAATTAGTCAATAATTCACGGTGCTCAGTCACTTGGCCAGTGAAACATAGAGATGTCCACCCAGAGTACAGTTCGAAAGGGTTGGAATCTGACCGGTGTGGTCTTTGCTTTTTTTGAAGAACAGCATCCTTTAGGCCCAGCTGCTTTGTCCCCTGCTGTCAGGAACGAGAAAATTGTGAGAAAAACAGGTTTTGCAGTTTGATCATCTGCACAGAGGCCAACCACTTTCCTGTGTATTTCAGGAGAGCGATCTGACAGGCGCCTGCTCCTCCCACACTGGGGCCTTGCAGAGGAAGATTTTTTCTTGTGAAAAATAAAAAAAACCCCACAAAAACCACAGGCCCTAAAATGGGTCAAGCGATGAATAGTGGGGAATGTTGAATGCCTCCTACATTGGTCTGAATATAGTCCCAACAGATGGCATGAAATAATAGATATTTTATGAAACTGAGATGTGAGATGAAATGAAACCAGATTTCTTGGTTAGCATAGGCTAACTTATATACAAGTACCTCTGGGGTTGTGTTTACATTTATAGGTGAGGAATTAAGTGGGAAGAATTTTTTTCCAAATTGCTTTGAATAGGCCAACTTAAAATAATGTCTGATTCAAGTTACATGTATTTATATTTTCTGACAAGTTATTATTGAGCTCCATTATTGGATACAGTAAGTCTTTATCAGGCATGCTTGGAAAATGAAAGGTTCTGTCTTATCAAATACTCCAATAGAGAGAAGGCTACTTAGGTATGATATATTATCAACGAATTCTCCGTAGCCCCTTCCCAAGACTTACATGCACTTGATCTTTGGAGGAGAGTTCAGAAGACACGAGGATGCCTTGAGGTCACACCCACAGACATGACTCAGCACTTTTTGGAGGCGTGATTTAGTGTTGGTTCATGCAGTGCCAGAAATGACATCTAACTTTATCAGTTTTGAAGGCACTGTGTGGGCGCTCCAAAAAGATTCCTAATAGTCAGGATCCAATGATTTTTATTTCCTTCCAAGCATCGACTCACCAACCGGAATGAAATGCATGATAATTTCCCTCCCTGTTCAGAGACTACGATGAAGTCACTGGGAGCGGGTAGTCTTTCCACAGTGGCAGGGACGTGCGTTGAGCTTTGGTAGCTCTGGGTGTCACTGAGGTACAATGGGGTGGGCTCACCCAACACATATGACCAGTGATGTCACCATATTGCTGTCCTGGAAAGAATAAAATCCAGGCCCTGGAAAGTGACTTCCTATGGTTAACACAGTTCTGCCACCTGACATTTATTTGGACAGGTTTTTGCCTTAGAATTTTGACATTTCTCTTTGGCTAAAAGATACACTCCCTGTGTAATAAGCAAAGGGAAGACAAAGCCGGCCACTTGCCAGCTGCCACTGTCCCAGTTTAGGCTCTTGTGAAAAGCTCCCAGCTGTCTCTGTAGACTCTCCCGCCTTGATTCCTTCGGCTCCACCTTTCTCGATTCTGTTTGCAAAACTACACTGCAGTAAAACCCCGGAGCAGCCACACGGGCTCTGAAGGCTTTGGCTTGGTATTAAGGTTTCGCCCAATTAGAGTCAGACGTATCCTACAGCCACCCCCACACTCGGATGTTCTGACCAATCAGATGGTTGGCTCTTCTCTGGCTAACGGTTGCATTCCCCCATCTTTTACTGACTTGTTTTTGCACTGACTTGTATTTCTAGAAGTCTAATGGTGATGCTGTAAGGTATGTGCAGTCAAAGTCCTTGAAGAATTCAGAGGTCAGAAGTTCTTTTAACTGGGGGCAGGGGCTCAGGGAAGACTCGACATAAACTGTATTTTAACTGGGACTTTGAAAGAGATTTTTTTTTAATTGAAATTTTGGGTTTTTTTTTTTGGGGGGGATAGGGTCTCGCTCTAGTTCAGGTTGACCTGGAATTCACTGTGCAGTCTCAGGGTGGCCTTGAACTTAGGGTGATCCTCCTACCTCTGCCTCCCGAGTGCTGGGATTAAAGGCTTGGGCCACCACACCGACTGAAAGGGAGGTCATTGAATGAAATGAATAATCTCTATAACATGAAGACACAGTAGGAAGAAGGCTCCCAGCTCAGCTCAGCTTGATTTCTCAGTGTCTGCAACAGAAGCATGAAGCATGTGGTAGCTTGAGCAATGGGGCAGAGGCGGGGGAGGGGCAGTTCTTAGGACCCAGTTCTGGGGGGCAACTAGAAGCCTGCATTGTTGGGGAGGGGGCTCAGGGACTTCCCTGACGGACAACTCCTATAACAACATACAGCTTCTGGGTATAGCATTATCCATCCCTACAGGGCACTTTTGCCCATATTCTTTTTTAAATTATATTTTTAAACTAGGTAACAATGATGTACGTTTCCATCTTGGTTTTTTAACAACTCTTGTTTTAGTTAACTCTCTCCTTAGTTGTGTGCTGGAAAATGCTGTGCAGGCAGCCAGGGGAGAAACGTCATCAATGGTTGTTTCTAGCAATGGACTATGCAGAGCTACACAGCTAACCAGTCAGGCAAGATGTGTTTACTGGTGCAATGGGGGCATGACAGGTTATGGTGGTAACCAACTGCTCTCTACCTTGGATTTGAGGCCTGCTCCACAGGAAGGAATTCCTGCTGCTGAAAACCTAATCAAAAGCCTGTGTGTGGCTGGGAAGGTCACAGGCCCAGTGGGAGAAGCTCTTCCTGTTGTCTGGCTAAATGGATGCATTGTGCCCATTGTTGCCCTCTGAATATTTACATCTATGCTGATAAATCAGTGACACTCTCACCTTAGGCCAGGGAAACATTTTGTGGGTGGCAGTGACAACTGGGGAGACAGCTCTCTTACACGCCGCAAGGCTCAGGGAACACTGTGAAAGTGGGTGAGGAAAGACTGCAGGAGCCAGACGATGGGGAGGAGAGCTTTGTAATGCTGTCTGCTGGACATGACATGGCCATTACAATTATGACCTCACAGTATTGTTATTACATGCAAAAGACCTGCATTTAATATTGGGTCCATCACCATTTCATCATGGATGATGGAGGAATGAGGGAAGGAGGGAAGGAGGAAGGGAGGGAGGGAATCAAGAAACCTCAAAATAGAAGAGGAACTGGCTAGAAGGAAGAAGGGATCCAGTGGAAGGAGGAAGAGGGAAGGAGACAAAAGAACGTAATGGAAGGGTATCATGACCAAAATACTCTATGTACATGTTTGAAAATTGTCAACTGAACAATAAAGATGTTACAATTCAAAATCTATTTATTTTGAACTTATCATAAAAGGTAGTTTTGAAATAAACATATTAAAGCAATTACAGTAGAGTCCTACAATCATTTAGGTTATAGGAATTTTAATGGGCATTAGATAACGTTTCTCATAATATGAAAAACTATAGCCGTCACCTTCTTGTTGCTGGGACAGACACCTGACCAGAAGCAGTGTAAGGGAGGAAAGGGTTTATTTATGCTCACAGATTTCAGGGACAGCTTCATCATGGTGGAAGAAGAGGGCTCACTTCATCATATATCCACAGCAGAGAGAAACACGAACAGCAGCAAGCACAGACTGCCAGAATTCAAACTGACTCTCCACACACCTTAAGAGGGCTGGAATCAAGATCAGCCCCCAGTGACACACTTCTTCCAGCAGGCAGCTGGAGGAATATTCAAAATACCTGAGTTTATGGGGGACATACACTCAAAACACCACACACACGTACTAAGCTGTTTACCTTTATGTCCTTTTTTTCTTACACACACACACACACACACACACACACACACACACACACACACACACACACACACTTGCTGAATTAGTTCTTCAGGTAGGAGTACGGCAGTGGAATAATTCATGTGCAGTCAACTCAGTCCAGCGTAGCAGGGTCTGATCTATCTAAACAGACCTTCCTTTAGCTGATGGTGGGAAGAGATGCTCCCAGAAAGCATGGCCTTCCAATTAGTTGGGGAATCCTGCTAAAGCCCTCTCATGTCTTGAATTTAGCCCAGTTTCATTAAATCATTTTCTCATGTTTCCCACAATTGGGACTTCAACAGTAGTGCTAAGGGACTTGTGCCCATCCTGCACTTTTCTTCTGTTTGGGGGAGTTCAGGAAGTGAGTCGAAGGGGGGTGTGTGATCTTGTGGGGGAATGGAGGGATGATTAACGTATGGAATCTGTGGACTCATCAGCAACCTCTCCTTGGAATTGGCCCAGGACCAACTTTCACCTGACACGGTTCTATTTTCTCCTGTGGTGTGCTGCTCTGCACAGGTATGTGTGAAGTGGGCCCTTGAGGAAAGAAATCTGAGACATTGTTGATGTCAACAGGCTTGCCATCATTGTCTTTTGTAGAAACAGGTCCTAGTTGGACGTTGAGCTAGTGAAGTGGGGTGAGGCAGAAGGATGATGTCAAGGTTTGCACTGGGACCCCCATGTCGGCGTGGTCTTGTTCTAGTGAGTGAACTTGGTATTGAGCCTTGTGAGTTGAGTTCCCACTTAAGCTTTTCTTATCTTTTCTGCTTGGCCGCTATAATTTCTTCTTGTCACTGATGGCTTATTCTATGCTTTTGTTTGTGGAACTCAAGAATGACATCTTCCTTTTCTTGTTGGATCTTAATTCTTTCACCTCCTGATGTTCACGTTGCATCTCAGCCTCCTGTGCAGCTTCCCCGATGGCTGGTAGCTTTCATGGTTTCTCACACCGCTAAGGTGCTTATGGACAGTGGCCACACCAAGAGCCATTGACAGTTGGGGAGAGAGTCTATGTTTTAAATGACTGATTCCTGCGAGGTTCAGGAGGCGGGCACTGGGGGCACAGAAGCCATGTGTTCTGATTCCTTTGACAGCTTGACAGAAAGAGCCAAGCTCGATTTGAATCCCTGGTTTTCAGCAAATGGGTGTAACTCTGCTTCTACCCAAAGAATGTACCTGAAGGCCATTTCCACCATCTGCGTGCCTGCAAAGTGAGCTGGCAATGACAGTCAGCTGTCATCCTGGCATAGCCCCTGATGAGTTAAAGTGAATTTCAACACAAAGCCGCACCTCACGAGAGTAAATACCACTTTCAGAGTCCCCTGCCATGGCCCACTTCTTTGGGAATGCCAAGCCTTGGTTAGCATGTACCCGAATCTGCCATTTAACCTTTTCAAAACAGGACTAGCTTCCACATAGAAGCTTCGGCAAGAATGGACTACAGTATGCGAGGGACTTCCCTAAGCGGAAGGCGCTCCTTTGTCCCTGGGGCACAGAGTTGAAAGCCTGACCTAGCTGGGTTGGTCCCCCAGGTCTTCTGCAGGATGGTAAACCCACGCTCCGTTAGGTATTTGGCTTTGCTGCAAACACTTCAGGTCCCCTTTGAAATAATCCTTGATGCAAATCGTTAGAAGACAGCCATCAAGACGATCGATCTCCTAATTTTACTATCTCTGCACGAATCATTTGAGAACAGAGCTTCCAAGGCTCAGTGCTGCCATGGGGAACAAGTTTTCGTGCTTGTGCCTAGAAACAGAAGCACTTAAGGCTCTGTACACCGAGCAGATCACCATGTTTATTTAAGTGAGTGCACTGGTTGGTGAAGGCATCTTATTATTAGTTTTGGTATCTTCTTATCATAAGGTATCTTATTACTCATTATTGATCTTGAATTTGAAGATGGGCCGCAGCTAATGTCAATGTTAATGGTCCTAATAAATAATATGTGATTTTAATTTGTCTTGATCTAGGTGCTGA
>PVHP010005617.1:0-64284 GCA_004024765.1 Zapus hudsonius
AAAAAAAAAAAAAAAAAAAAAAAAAAAAAAAAAAAAAAAAAAAAAAAAAAAAAAAAAAAAAAAAAAAAAAAAAAAAAAAAAAAAAAAAAAAAAAAAAAAAAAAAAAAAAAAAAAAAAAAAAAAAAAAAAAAAAAAAAAAAAAAAAAAAAAAAAAAAAAAAAAAAAAAAAAGAAAGAAAGAAAATGCCAGGATAAATTATGTCTAAATATCAAAAAAATAAAAACTGAGTTGTAGCCAGACTCACACCTTTAATCCCAGGAGGCAGTGGTAGGAGGATCACTGTGAGTGTGAGGCCAACCTGAGACTACATAGTGAATTTCAGGTCAGCCTGGGCTAGAGAGAAACCCTGCCTTGAAAAATAAAAAAAGGGCTGGAGAGATGGCTCAGCCGTTAAGGCATTTGCCTGCAAAGCAGAAGAACCTGAGTTCGATTCTCCAGTACTTTTGTAAAGCCAGATGCGCAAGGTGGTGAGGAGTCTGGAGTTCCTTTGCAGTGGCCAGAGGCCCTGGTGTGCCCATTCTCTTCCCCCCTCTCTGCTTGCAAATAAATAAATACATAAATAAAAAATTAAGAAAAACCAAGGTGGAGAACAGTTGAGGAAGAGACCCAATGTTGACCTCTGACCCCCATACATACACATACCTGCACACGCATGCATCCATACAAGCAAGAGTATGTTTCTACACACACGTGAATATGCATATACACATGCATATAACGCACACAAAATAGCGCATAATGAAATCAGGACATGATTTCATAGGGGTGGCTGGTTGAATATATCTGTTCATTGTTTTTAATTAGTCAAGAAATTTTGAAATCATTTAATGCTGTTGATGAAATTTACTAAGTATGAGTTAACTATCATTTCACTGTCATGTAGCTTTAAAACATGTCAAGATACTTTGAATGCTTAGTTTGAAATGTCTTGCTTGCTATTAGGCTCCATTTCAGCCCTGGTTCCAAGCCCAGGTGAAGTTCATTGCTAATGATAATAGAGGTCAACACTAGCCCCCACTCCCCCAGTGTTGAATCCTCAACCTTTTCAAGAGTTAGTTATCAAACCTGGTTAGATGATCATTGTTTAACCTTGTATTGTGGCTGACAAAGCTGGAGAAGAGTTATTAGCTTTGACGTATTTCTAGTGGGACAGGCTGCACCCTGAGCCCAGCTCGCTGTTTCTTATATTTTTTCAAATCAGGGTGTGCCTGTGTTCATGCGTGTAAGTGTGGGCGCATGCAAGTCATGACGTACCTGTGGAGATCAGAGGACAATCTTGGGGGCTCGGTTCTCACCTTCCACTTTGTTCCAACGAGGGTTTCTCACTCTCATTATTCAACATGGTGCATGTCTCTGCCTCCTGGTTCATCAGTTGCATGCTGGGGTTACAGAAGGCTGCTCACCACAGCTTCAGGCTTTTACGTGAGGTCCAGGGCTCCAAATGCAGATACTCAGGCTTGCACGGCAAACGCTTTATCCACTGAGCCATCTCCTGGTTCCTCAGTCCCACCTCCATTTTCTTGATGCTCCCTTGTGCTACTACACTACCAGTATTTCCTTCCTCCATTCAAGGTCACTTTGTGGGAATCTTTAGCTTCTTATGAACTTATGAGGGTCAGTACTAGTCAACTGTGTTCTGCAACCCATAAATTTAGCAGGTGCACTGCAGTAAGCAAGGTCAAGGGTGACCAGGAGCGAAGGCCCCCACACTCCTTTAGAACATCACCTGCCTTCCTTGACACTTTCGTCTCTGATGTGTGGACGCTGTGAAGAGGACGGTGACATCTAATGCTGACACAGAGCATTATGTAAAAGCTAACGGCGAGCCCAGCTCCTGCAGGTGCGCACTTGTCATTGCCAAGATGGACTGTTTTGGAGACTCTCCAGAGGAAAGGGTCTCAGGAACCAGGGTGAAGTGTAAGGTGCTCTAGATGGGGCTGCAGTATTAGCACTGCTTCATCTCTTCCGAAACCTTTCCCCAAGCATATGAATCTCTGTGTCACTCCTTCAGAATGTCACTGTGGCCCTGGGTGCTTGGATCTGGCGACAGAAAGCGGGGCAGCCTTGCAGAAGCAAAGGGGTTCACTGAGCGGAGGGAGAGGTGAGCATGGAGCCCTCGGGGGACTCGGGGGCAGGCTGAGTCAGGGGCTGCGGAGGACCAGGGAGCGGGGTACAAGGCATGGTAAGTCATATCAGTGCCACTGTCTGTCACGGCTCTGCTGCAGGCTTGGCCTGGCAAATGGCTCAGGGCCTTGTCTGGAGGAACAGCTGAGCCAGCGTGTCCTGTGCGGCCAGGGGAAAGCCTGAGCTGTCCTCCAGCCAACTACACTCAGCCGGAGGGAGAAGGTCCTCAGGGAGAAATCGAGGTGCTAAAGAAGAGGACAAATACATGCCACTGCTCGTTTTAGGCTCAACCAGGCATGTTGTATCATGTCATCTGTTTCATTTATTTATTTATTTATTTATTTATTTATTTATTTATTGGTTTTTCAAGGTAGGGTCTCACTCTAGTCCAGGCTTACTTGGAATTCACTATGGAGTCTCAGGGTGGCCTTGAACTCACGGCAATCCTCCTACCTCTGCCTCCCAAGTGTGCCACCACGCCCGGCTATGTCATCTGTTTTAAATTAATGCATTACCAATAAATAGTCTCCGATTGGATTGTACCAAGAGACACTAACTTTGAGCCTCACAGACACATTTTCCTCACACAATGGGCCTTCTGGCTGCTGGGAAATGGAGTCCCACAAGCTTCAACATTCCAGGCAGAATTTGAATTCAAGAGACATTTTCTTTCAGAACAATTACTATCAGGAAGAGGTGGTTCATGAAAATGAGCCACGGGGACACTGAACAGTTAGCAGGAAATGTCATGACCATTCAAGCAAGGAGACAGGAACTGGGGAAATAAGCATGCGAGAGAAGCAAAGCAGAGTCCCAGAAGGCAGAGCAAGGGGCCAAGTGGCCATCTGCTCCTGCAGGCAGCAGCTCTCAGGGTGGGAAGTGTCTCCTCTGCTCCCTCCGTGAACATGAACGCTCACCGATCTCTTGGCCCTTGCTGTCTGGACACACCAGGTGCCATGCTAAGCTCCAGAGGTGGCACCCGCCTTGTCCTTCAGAGACTCTCGGCTCTGGGGAGTGAGTGACAACAAGGCCAACACACCAAGCAGTGGTTGCACAGCCAGCAGTCAGCTGTGCTGTGGGACGCTGAGAGGTGACAGATAAGCCACACACGTTTCCTGTGCCCCTGTTGGACTCTGGTCTGGAAGAATGTTCCAGAAAGGGATGGCTTGAAGCCAAGGCTAATACAGTGTTAGAGCATGGCTCAGGGAAAAGAATGAATCTGCATTTGAGTTCCAGTTGTTCCAGACGCAGGTCATACCTGGGGAGCGTCGCCAGTTATGAGACCGCAGAAGTCATCTTGCTGTGTGTGGTCACCGGGCATGAGGGCCACCTGCCATGGGACCCCATGGGTGATCTCCATTAGTGTGGGGCGCAGTCCACATGTGCTGAGTGAGCTCGCAAACACTTCCTCAACATGGTGGTTAGCTTTCGAGTATGCACTGGGGTCCAGGTGTAGTATTTCTGAGAATAAGGCAGTTTGTTTTCATAAACTCATGATCTCCAAGACTTCATGAGAAGAGTGTTCATGTCATTTTCACTTCATTCAATAAAAGTGTAGCGATAACTCTGCTAGGAACGCTGGTAGCAAACAAAACAAAGTCTTTGTCCTTAGGTAACTTGAATTTTGTTTGGGAGGCAATACATTCATGAATTTACATCAGGTGAAGGGTTGGAGAGATGGCTCAGCAGTTAAGACGCTTGCCTGCAAAGCCTAATGACCCAGGTTTGATCCCCCAGTACCCATGTAGAGCCAGATGCACAAAGTGGCACATGTGTCTGGAGTTCGTTTGCAGTGGCTGGAGGCCCTGTCATGCCCATTCTCCCTGCTTCTCTTCTCTCTTTCTGCTTGTAATAACACTGGAGAACGATAAAGCATGATAAGGGTAAGAGAGTGATGGAGATTGTTCTGGCTTCAGTGAGATGGGGAATCCTCTCCAAGGGGGGCTACTTGAGCAGTATCGCCTCTCAGGAAAATGGAGGCCTACCTGGCAGGAGCATTCCTTGTGGAGAGGATGTCAAGTGTTTGAAGGGACAGTGATGAGGCCGCTTGGGCTGAGGTAGCCCGAGTAGAAAGTAGGAGGGGAAGATGGAGAGACTGGCAGAGCCCAGAGCTCGAGGGGCTGGAAAGTAGGAAAGGACTTTAGATGTGTGCTAGAGCTGAGCCAGTCCTTAGGCTGGCATTGCAGATGATGGTGGGTGTGATGAGAAGGGCTGGATTTGGAGTTCATTTGGAAGGAAGCACAAAAAGGACTCTTTAATGGATGGGCTATGAATGCAGATAAGGGGAGACGAAGGATGACCACAAAGTTTGGACCAAGTGCCTGGGTAACAGCTCATGTGAAAATCAAGAGTGTGATGGGTGTGTTAGTGTGGAGAAGCTAGCTAAGCCCCCAGGGTGCCCCCTCCCCATGCCTGGAGCCTGGGGTTGGAAGGACCAGTGTGCACATGACATCTTAAACCAAGGGGCTGGACAGGGTCACCTATGGTAGAGAAGAGGAGAGCTTAGGACTGAATCCGGGGCAAACTACAGTTAGGGATGGGGAAGGAGATGTCAGCACGCAGGTCCATAGCAAACCCTAGCCAGGCGATCCCTGCCCCATGGGTCTCCCTCTCCAGGACTGACAGGCCTCCATCACCTGGCCCTTCTTTTCTAACCTCTTGATTTCCCGAGACAATTGAACTCACCTGGATGAGAAAATACTGTAGCTATGGTTGCTAAGTCTATGGTAAAAGCTACTCCATGTAGGAAGGGAGGTCTTCCCCTTTCCTCTTGTCCACAGCCTGGCCCCTGCTCCCCTTCATCCTCCGGTGGTAGAACCTGAGGGCACACGTCTACCTCCAAGGCCTTCTCACTGCCTGGCCAAGGGACCTGGACCTTTTCTTCCCAGAGCCCTCAGCGTTTTGTTATAGGAGCAAGGCTATTGGCAACTCCTCAGTCTTTCCTGTTTTCATGGGAAGCCCCAGTTCTCCAGGATTCAAAGCACAGTTCACCTTCAAGTTGAGGTGCTGAGGAGAGGCTGAGGTGAGGAGGAACTACTTTTTGCTCTTACAGCAGTAAGAATAAAGCACAAAACAGTAACTGTAAAGTAGCCCATTAGATGCAGAGGAATCTCCCCTTTCCAAGCCGTCATATATACTTGGTAGACAGGGTGCATGGGACCCTCACATAGCATCACCTCCACAACGATCATCCCCACGCCAATGCCCATATATCACCCCATTATTTTGAAACAAATCTAAAGCATAATTTTATTCTTTCCATGGTTTTTCAATAGAATAGAACTCTTTAAAAACACTTGTAACCACTGTATTAGTTACTTTTCTCACCACTGTGTCCAAGTAACATGACAAGAAGCAACTTAGAGGAGGCTGGGCTGCTTCTGGCTCCTGGATGGAGGGGATGCAGTCCATCCTGGCTGGAGGGAAGGATGTCTGCAGGCAGCTGCATCCCAGTAGATCAGAGACACACACAAGACAGGCTGGACATGACCCCACAAGGCCCACCATCCAGTGATCCACCTTCTCCAAAAAAGCACTATGTCCTAGAGGTTACATGACCCAGACAATGCCCCCAGATAGGGACCAAGTGTTCAAACACACGAGACATGAGCAAAAGGAGATGGTTTACATTCAATCCATAGCAACCTAAACACTGTTAACACCCATAGACATGATAATCATTCAATTTTATCCAATATCCAGCTAATGTCCAAATCAATTCTCCCATAAATGCAATAAGTAGTTATTTAAAAATATGAAGTTTGGCAGGGCATGGTGGTGCACACCTTTAATCCCACCTCTTGGGAGGCAGACGTAGGAGGATCGATGTGAGTTCAAGGCCAGTCTGAGACTAGATAGTGAATTCCAGGTTAGCCTGGGCTGGAGCAAGACCCTACCTCAGCCCCCCCCCCAAAAAAAAAATCAGTTTGAAGAGTCAAGATTCATAATTTGGTTTGGTTATCTTTTATTATTATTATTTTTCAAGCAGGGGCCCGCTCTAGCCCAAGCTGACCTAGAACTCACTCTGTAGTCCAGACTGGCTTTGAACTCGTGGCAATCCTACCCCAGCCTCCTGAGTGCTGGGACTAGAGATGTGAGCCACCACTCCCAGCTGGTTAACCTGCTTTATAAGTCCCTTTTAATTTGTAGTTTTCAGCTCCCCTTGCAGTCAACTATTGACAAAGCCAGGCTGTCTGTCCTGCAGACATTCCCACAGTCTGGAGTTGGCTGGTGGCATCCCCACGTGTACCTATCTGAGTATATTCCTCCTTCCTGTCCAACAGCAAGTTGGCAGTTGGATCCAGGCTTGATCTAATTCTGTGTTGATTTTGTGAGTACAGGATTATTTTGTAATCTTGTAATAATCAGTTACTTAAATCCCAGTGGCAGGAGGATTTATAGCTTTGCTCCAAATTCCCATTTGTTAATACAGCAACAACAAAAATGCACAAAGGAGTGGGAGGCAGGCTCAGTATGCACTTTATGAAATAGTAGTGAAGATCCCAGGACATGTCCCGTCACCAACCAATCAGATTAGCCTCCTCGGCGAGAGCAAGAATTCCTTACTTAGGTCTCTATCCAGAGCTGCAGAGGGGCTCAGCGTCCTCTGCACTGTTAGCAGAGAGGCCAAGTTCAGGATCTGAGCTGCTGCTGGACCTGGACTTTCTAGTACTGGGAGTGTCCACCCAGGGAAGAGGGGAAGGGCCAGGAGCTGGTTGCTACCAGAAGCTGGAAAGGAGGTTAATTGGATTTCTGTCACTGTAAAAGAAATCTGGGACAAATCAACTTATAACCAGAAAATAATGTCTTCCGGCTTACACTTCTGGAGGTTGCAGACAAAGGCTGGCTGGTGAGGCCATGAGGAGCATCCCCAGAAAAACCCTTGAAAGCAGAGGGGGGGGGGGCCCAGTCCCATTCAGAGGCATGCCCCCCCCCCAGTGGCCCAAAGGTCCCTCATTAGGTTCCATGTCTTCTTCTTTTATTTATTTATTTTTATTTTCTTTGTTTGGTTTTTGAAGGCAAGGTCTCACTCTAGCCTAGGCTAGATCTGGAACTCTGTAGTCCCAGGCTGGCCTTGAACTCACAGCGATCCTCCTACCTTACCTCCCAAGTGCTCCACCAGGCTCAGCTTAGGCTCCACTTCTTAAAGGTTCCACCCTCCTCATGGCACCAAGCTGAGGATTAAGCTTTTAACACTTAAGCTTTTTGGAAACACTTAAGATTCAAATTACAGCAGAAGACAATTGGAAAAGAAGGCACCTTGGTATAGAATCTGTTAATGTGAATGTGGGCCTATGGTGGATTCAGAGAAAGAGTGAAAAGAGAGAAGAGCCTATAGATTGAACAGGAGCCAGGACCACCATGACCAGTTGGCTCAAACTTGGGACAAAGGAAGTAAGGGGGTGGTGCCCTCACAGGAGAGGGGCCTAGGGATAGAGGATAAACAAGCTTAAGTTTCTTTTTCTTTTCCTTTTAAACAAAGAGAACACCTGTTCTTCAGTTAAGAATGATACACAAATCTTATGGGTCATTCTGATGACAATTTGTTTTAAATATTTTTATTATTTGCAAGGGAGAGAGAGAATGAGAATGGGTCCACCAACACCTCTTATCATTGCAAACAAACAGAAACTCCAGATGCATGTGCTGCTTTGTGTATCTGTCTTTACCTGGGTGCTGGGGAATCCAGCCCCAGGCCATCGGGCTTTGCAAACTAGTGCCTTTAACAGCTGAGCCATCTCTCCAGCCCAAGCTTAAGTTTCTTTGAAATAACTTTGCAGGACACTGATGACCAGTTTAGAGAACAAAACTAGGCTTTCTATTAAGAAGCTTCAATCCAGAAAGAATAGATGACATGACCCATATGTTTGTCATCTGGTCAGGCTTCCTCATTTCCCCTCACTCAGTCTTACCCTGCTGGTTACTTCAGGACCATTTCGAGACAGGACATCACTTTGTCTGTAGCCCTTTGATATTATCTCTGTCAGCTAAGGAGCTGCTTCCTTCCCCCAAACAACCAAGAACCTATCCTGTCTACTCACCAGATGCTCACTCACTGCTCAAAGTGCAGCACTTCCTTCCCGTCTCCACGTGCTGCCGCCGGCTTCATGTCAGCCAGGATCCAGGCACTGCATTTAGCTGGCGCTTCTTTCAATCATGGCAGTCCTCTGCTCCTGCTATTTATTTCTTAGTCTTTGGTCCAAAGCAGTTTCTTTTTTTGCCTGATTGCATTTCTGTAGTGTTAAGATGCACCTTTATTCCCTTTCTATAGACCAATTTTTATATTTGGGGGATTGAAAATCTGAAGTTAGTTTTTTGTTTTTGCTTTCTTAAAATTTTTTTTAAAAAAATCAACTTGTCATGGTTTGATACTGGTGTCCCCTACAAACAAATGAATGTGTTCTGGGTAATGGAACCTCAGCTAATGGCAATTTGGAAATTAGAACCTTACTAGAGCTGTGTTGTTGGGGTGGGCTTATGGGGGTTATAAGCCAGCTTCCCCTTGCCAGTATTTGGCACACCTTCCTGCTGCTGTTTGCAGTGCTGTGGCAGAGGTGATGTCCAGCCCTCTGCTCATGCCATCATTTTCCCTGCCAGAATGGAGTCTCCCCTCGAGTCCGTAAGCCAAATAAACCCATTCCTCCATAAGCCGCTTTTGCTTGGGTTCTTTCTGCGCAGCAACTAGAATGCTGAATGCAACACAACTTCAAACGCATTTCTTTGCTAGCTATGTATATATATATATATATATATATATATATATATATATATATATATGTGTGTGTGTGTGTGTGTGTGTGTGTGTGTGTGTTGGTTTGATGATTCAGGTGTCTCCCATAAACTCATGTTCTGAATGCTTGATCTCCAGTTGATGACAATTTTGGAATTAGAATCTTGTTGGAAGTGCATTGTTGGGGTCTGGCGTATGGGTGTTATAGCTAGTTTCCCCTTACCAGTGTTTGGCCCACTCTCCTGCTGCAGGAGGAATGTGGAAGGATTTGAAATCTTAGCCTAAGAGATCTTGCAGTGCTATAAGTACAGCTTGATGGACCATTCTGGTCAGAGTTGAAAGACCTGAATGCAGTAAGGACTATGGACTGTGAGGTTTGGCTTATGAGGGTGAGAAAGAACTTTTGTCAGGACTGTGCCAGAAGCAGTTTGTGTGAGAGGCTTGCTGTTTCACCTATGTCCTGAGGACTTGTGTGGGGCTGTATTGCATAGAATTGGACTGGTGTGAGCATATGGATATGACACAGAAATGAAATCTTTGGGTCCAAATTGCTGCCCGTTCAGCTGCAATTGTTTGAGAGATGACAGCCATTGAGATTGGGCCAGCTGGTCTGCATTGGAACAGCGGGAAGAATGTGGACTCTTTTGAAGAGGCCTGAATGCTGAAGGAGGTTTCCTGCTCTTCAAAGTTGTCTTTGTTCCCCCCACTGGATTAACAAGTTGGTAGCCTACATGGTACTATGGAGTATAGCAAATGCAAGAACAAGAGGGTCATTGAATTTGCAACCTAGTTTTGTTTTTTTGAAAATGTCCATGGGCAGTGTGAAACAGGCTTGGTGGATTACCTATGTGGAGGCCTGATGGAGCCATGAGGATGAACCGTGGGCTGCTGTGGAGACCCAGTGGAGATGCCAGGACTATGGGAGGGCTGCCAAGCAGAGCTTCCAGCACTGGATGGAGTGTACCTTGGGGTACGAGCAGCTGAGCTGAAGGGGTGGAATTGGAACTCCAGAGACACTGGTTAGAATTATCAAGCTTGGAGGTTTGTCACTGGTTAGAGTTGTTGGACTTGGAGCTACAGGGTTTGATGTTGTTCTGTTTGTTTTAAATCTTGTATTGCTTCTATCTGTCTTTGCTATGCCCAGTGCCATCTTTTGCAGTGTGAATTTTTATTCTATGCCATTAAGGTTTTTGGTATTACAGATCAGTTAAAAGGCCTTGGACTATGAGGATGTTCGAACAACATTGGGATTGATAAAAACTATGGGGAATTTTCATATCATGTATGGTTATCAGTTTATGGGGGCTCGGGGAAGAATGTGGTGGTTTGATTCAGGTGTCCCCATAAATGTATGTGCTCTGAATGCTTGATCCACAGTTGGTGGCAATTTTGGAATTGAAATCTTGCTGAAGGTGTGTTGTTGGAGACAGGCTTATGGGTGTTCTAGCCAGCTTTCCCTTGCCAGTGTTTTGCACACTCTCCTGTTGCTGCTGTCCATCTGATGTTGCCCAGGAGGTGATGTCCAGGCTCTGCTCATGCCACAGTTTTCCCTACCATTATGGAGCTTCCCCTCAAGTCTGTAAGCCAAAATAAACCCTTTCCTCCTACAAGCTGCTTTTGTTTGGGTTCTTTTTGCCAAAATGAAAAAGCTGACTGCAACAATATGTTAAAAAAGAGAAGTTTCAGCAGAAGTACCCTCTGGGGGTAGATAATGCAGTGTCCAAAAACCATAGATTGTTACAAGAAAATTTTAGTGCCAGGGATGTGATACTGTTGTAGTCAGCTTTCTAGTTGCTGCAACAAAGAACCTGGCAAAAAGCAGCTGATGGGAGGAAAGGGTTTATTTTGGTTTACAGACTCCATGATGGCAGAGAAAATGATGACATGAGCAGAGGGGTGGACATCATCTCCTGTTGTGGACATCCAACATCAGATGGATAACAGCAGATGAAACCTCCTGACGTCCTGAAATTACAGGTCACTGTCAAGGCTCTTGGTTGCCCACCAGAACTAGATGGTAAGACTATTGCTGAAGACTCCGCATGCTTGGGCTGCGGGTCACTGAGAAATCAAGCTGGAGCTCCTCCCTGTCGACTAGCTGTTAAGATGCTGGAAAGACTCACACAGCTTGTTGAGGAAGAACAGTCATCCACGGTCTTAACCATCAGTTCACCCTGCAAACATGGCTGGCCAGCCAGGCCAAATGTGACAACTAGTCCCATGGTGGCACATCTGTTTGGGGGAAACCAACTGCTCTCTGATTGGACTTGAGGCCCACTCCATGGGAGGGAATACATGCTGGTAACTGAAAATCTAGTCAATAGCCTGTACCTGGGGAGGTCATAGCCCTGGGGGGGGGGAACCACTACTGTTATTTGGCTAAATGGATATGATGCCCATGAAACTGTTATCTAAATACTTATTTTTATGCCCATATAGTAATACTACTCTCACTTTTGGTAGAGAAGCTTCTCTTTTCTGATGGAGGGACCACTGAGGAGACTCAAAACTCACCAACATGCTGAGAAGTGACAGGGGAATTTCAAGCACTTAGTGAGCCTTCTCTATCACAGTCTCCAAGGCTCAGGGGCCATTGCAGAAGAGGTGGCAAAAAGAATTCAAGAGCCAAAGGAAAAGGAGAAAGGCTTACAGTGTTGTCATCCAGATACAAAGTGACCTTGATATTCATGACCTCACAGTGGTTCACACTACCTACAGAAGACCTGCAGAATAGGAGGGGAAAAATGAAATGATAACATCAAAATAGAAGAGAGCCCAGCGGGAAAGAGGAAGGGATTCAGTGGAGGGGAATTTGGGAGGGAGGACAAGGGAGAGTGTTGGGAGAGTGTTATGATATAGTGTATTGTCTGTATGGATAGAGGTTGGCAATAAAAATAGAAACAAAACAACAGCCTTAAACATATTTACTTCAAAGTTAACTTCACTGGTGAATTTTGGTGGATTTCCTCCAGGAAGCTCAGCATGCCTGACCATCTCTTCAGACACACAGGTGTGGCCAGCCTAACCCAGCCAATAGGAAGTCCTCATCAGCCTGTCACCTCATTGCTGAGATGATTAATATTGTCAACTTGACAGGATCTAGATTGTATATGAGGGAGTTTCTTGATTTGGTTAACTGAGGTGGGAAGACCCACCCTTACTGTGGGTGGTGCCATTCACGTGACCAGCTGCCTCAAGCTCCTGCCACCTTGTCTTTTCCACTAGGATGGACCATAGCCTCAAAGTAGATGCCAAAGCAAATCCTTCCTCCCTCTCTTAAGTTTCTTCTGTCGGTTTTTTCATAAATAAATAAGAGGTTTATTTAGCTCACAGTTTGACGTGCTGGCAGTGGCAGCAATGGCGCTCCTGTCTACACTGGATCATGGTGAAGGGCCATCATCTAATGGAATCTGTGAAAGAAGGGACATTGTATGATGAGACAAGAAGCCCAGGAGGAAGAGGTTTTATTTTCTAGCCACTCTCCTTCCCCTTTTCTGGGGATTGAAAAGATGGTCACGCTTATGCCAGGGAAGCACCCACCCCTGAGCTACATGACAAGCCTCTTGTGGGCACGTTCAAGGTTCCAGGAGAGGTACTTTGATCCCTTTCAAGGGCAGCGCCCTGAGGATCTAATAAGCTCTCATTAGACCCTACTTCTTTTTTTTTTTCCCCATTTTTTTTTTTGGTCAGGTATTTTGTTGAAATGAGAAAAGTAATGAATATACTTGTCACAGGCATCGCTTTACCAGGAGCTGGAAAAATGGTGATTGTTTTGTGTGTGTTGCGTGTGTGTTCATGTGTGGGGACATCCGTGCACAGAGCATGCGCATGTGTTGGAAGCCAGCAATCAGCACATTGCTCTCCACCTCCCCAGTGCTGGGATTATAGGCCTGTGCCACCATGCCTGCTGTTTTTACAAGTCTTGGAGATCTGAAATCAGGTCCTCATGTTTGCTTGGCAAGTACTTCACCCACTAAGCCATCTCCTCAGCCCAAATGGTGATTAATTTAAAAAAAAAATCTATCATACAAAGAGGACTGTATCCAGCAAGAATAGCATCCCACAGTATGCATAGCAAAGGTAGAGCAGATTACTTGAGCTTTTGTTCATTTTTTTTTTTGAGACAGGGTCTCACTCTGTAGCCCAGACTGGCTTCAAACTAGTAGAAATCCTCCTGCTTCAGTCTCACGAGTACTGGGATTACAGGTGTGAGGTACCAGGCCTGGCTTGTATTGTAAAAACATTTTTGTAATAAATGTTTCTTGATTTCCTTTAAAACACCATTTTATTTGGACAATAATGTTTCCATGGGTCTTGACACTGTTCATGCCCCTAATGAGAAGTTCAAGTCCCTATTTGGCTCAGGTGCTAATAAAGCCCCTCCCCCAATCTCCTTACTGTTATCTGAGATTCACAGTGTTTGCATTAGCAATTACATGGCTATTTCTGTCATAGCGCCTCTAGATTTTAAATGTGGGTGGAAGTGAAGTGTTTGGACCTGATTTAATGAGGCTATTGCAGTTGATGAAGCAGGTTTCAAACCCCATTGGGATATAAAGTAAACAATCACTTAGAATAGCTATGTAGACAAGCAATTATATATTGAACAATACACCAACAATTCATAACTTTGAATAATTCTCCCTTGATTGAACATGGTTAATCATCAATTGACACATATTTTAATATATTTGATAATGTATCTAAAATATACTCATTGAACCTCACAGTGGCTGATGCTACTTACACAAGACCTGCAGAATAGGAGGGAAAAATGAAGGCATCAAACTAGAAGAGAGACTCGTTGGAAAGAAGGGATTGAGTGGGGATTTGGGAGGAGAAAAGAAAAGGGTGGTGGGAAAGGATCATGGTATGTTGTCTGTATGGACGAGGTTGTCCATGAAAAGATTAAAGAATAAAATACACACTGAGAAACAAGAAGACTGCTCACACAAGCCAGATGTGCTAAACCTGTGTTCTATTTTCAGTTTGGTCTATCAACACCGAATCATTTGTTACCAATGAATTTGCTCATGTAAACCAGACAGAAAAGTGAGTTAATTTCTGCAATAACCAGGATTAACCAGACAACGTCTTTTTAGCTTGGGTCTTTTCACTGTCATGTTGTTTAGAGACAGAGTCTCGCCATGTCGCCCAGGCTGTCCTCCCCGTGGCCTCCTGACTAGAGTTGTGTGCCATCGCTCTCATCGGTTTCAAGTCTCTTAATCTGGGAAATAATAATTCGTCTGATATGTAGAGTCATTTCCAAACAGGTGCACTCTGACGCCGGAGTCCGTTTTCCTGATGCTCAGGGTGGGATCTGCAAGCAGCGCGGCCCGGCAGGTGCGCGGGAGGGGGGGGGTGTCCGGATAGCGCATGCGCACTGCACGAGTGCCGGAGTAGACACACTGGGCTCCTACGCCCTCCTTTACCGAGGCCTGATGTCCCCCGCACCTGGGGCGGGCAGGTGCGCCGAGGACGCAGGGCTGTGGCCGCCGATGCACGTGCGCAAGGCCCCGCGCCGCCTCCACACTGCCCTCTGCTGGCCGCCAGGTCCCACTGCAGGCGAGCATCCTAAGGCGTCCTCACCTGCGGTGCTCTTCCTCCCGCCCCATCCTAGCAGGTGCCTTTCACCCCTGAGCCATCTCTCCAGCGTCCCAGTAGACCCCTCCAGAGCTCCTTCTCCTGGGGCCTACTGGCCTCCAGTACTCACCACTCAGACCACAGCCTTCCCGCGCCTTCACTGAGCTGGAGGCCAGCCTGGGCAACAGAATGACTTGCAGGTCAGAGTGAGGGAAGCGTTAATTGTACAGGGATTCGGTGAAGAACTGGGGACTCCAGAGGCCCAAGGATTCCTGCGAGGGGCAGGACAGTAGGACAGTGTCTTCCTCACCATCCCATCAGCCTCCTGCTTAGTAAACTCCACAGACCCACTGCTCCCAGCCTGCCTTTCTGGCCTCCTCCCCAGCACCGCCCATGCTCCCGAACAAGACTCAGGTCTTCACGCCTGCCTGAAATCATCACTCTCCTCTCTCAGGTAAGCCTTAGATAATACTGGCTGTATGCATTTGTCTCCCGCTACAAAGAGGGTCATTTAGATTTCTTTATTTACTGGAATCCTTACAGTAGCATATATATTGACTAAAGAAATCATTATCTCTATCCTACAGGTAAGGAAATACGGATTCTCAAGACCGAGGCTGAGAGGCCCAAAGCTAGCTGGTGACCAGGCCATGACTTGGCATTCAGGTCCTTCTGTTCTGAACCCGTGGCATGCACTAACCACTGAGAGCAATGCCTCTTACTTCCTGACTCCCCTTCTCTTCCCCAGTAGGTGTCTCCCCCTCTGTCTTCCATAGACACTTCCTTTTCTACGCATGCCTTTTAGAGCAGGTGTGGACTGGTAGCCAATCACTTATCTTCATCGTACCTTCAGTACTTGGCCCATGGCTTAACTGGGAGTAAAGCCTTCATTAACTTCTACAATTAGAATTAAGTTGAATTAATGTTAAAGTTTGACTTTAATACCATATTAATACCATATATTTAATGGAATTTAATATATATTTAATACCATATATATATATATATATATATATATATATATATATATATATATATATATAGAGAGAGAGAGAGAGAGAGAGAGAGAGAAGAATAAGACTTAATTAAGACAGGAACCAGTTTTGATTTTCCTCGGCATATTGTACTGGGTGAGAACAAAACAGGAACACTGTGCTGAGCACCATGGGAAATACAAAAGTTGAAGAGACCTGGCTGTTGCCTGGAGCAGCAGTTCCTGGGAAAACATGCAGTGCAAGGAAGACCTGTCAGCCTTCATTTAAAATCGTACAGAACACTGGAAATAGACTAATAACAATATATAACAGTCATTAAGCATATCTTATGTGCGGAGCAACACACTGGGGTTTTTACTCCTGTTATCTCATTTAATCCTCATAAGACCTTTATAATTAGTCTTTGTGATGATCCCCAGCTTACAGCCGAAAATGCTGACACACAGTGAGATTAAGGGCATGGCCCCAGGAAGTGATGAAACGAAGATTCCAATTCAATGTGGCCTGACTCCAGGCTTCAAGTGAGGTGTTTTGTTGTTGTCGGTAGGACAACCATTGGCACACCATGACATCATTTAGGGTGGGTTTTTTGTTTCATTCTTGGAATAAAGGAGAGTTGGCTTTTCACTGATGCATTTTCTTATTTTTCTTTATTTGCAAGCAGAGAGAGAGGAGAGAGAGAAGAGAGACAGTAAGAATGGGCACACCAGGGCCTCATCTGCTGCAAATGAACTCCAGATGCATGCACCACTTTGTGCATCTGGCTTATGTGGGTACTGGGGAATCCAACTCAGATCATTAGGCTTTGCAGATAAGCGCCTTAACCACTGAGCCATCTCTCCAGCCCTGATTTTTTTCTTAATGTAGGCATGAAAATGGAGCTGTGCACTAACAGTCAAACTGTTAGGCCACCGCTTGCTCCCCACCCCAGGTCCATCGCTGGTGTGCAGGAGGGGTCTCTGTCAATAAGTCCTAGGGCACCTTTGGTCCTGTCTCATGTGTCTGGCCCATGCCAATCACCATGCACAGCTAGGTGGCTCTTCCTGATTGTCAGGCTGTGGGATTGGTTCATGAGGAAAGTAGGTGGTGCTTGAAAACCACTTTGGTGAAATATGGTGCTTTTATTTCAAGTGAAGAAGAGGCTGTTAGCTATCAATCCATCAATTTAAATGACTTGTTTTACAATGGGAAAGGAGGACTCCATGGTGACTGTTGGCCTGGGGAGCAGTTCTCAGGAGACAGCAGAGAGTGTGCATGAATTGTGGAGTGTGGTCAGGGACCTCCAGCCGTGACTCATCTCTCCCCAGCTCAGCCTTTTGCCAGCTGTCTTGACTTGTGCCTCTTGGTAGGCTCCTGCCTTGATCCTGGGGCCCCAGACTTTGGAGCAGGAGCAGGATCTGCAGTGCCTCCCTTCCTCCCTCCCAGGACTGGCTGTCTAGTGGGGGAGGCGGGTGCTCATAGACACCACACGTAGGGCCAGGGCTGGGGTATCGGTGGGACACTTTCCTCATTGTTGTGACAAGTTACCTGACAGAAACAACTTAAGGGGGTGAGGTGTATTTGCACATGGTTTCAAAGGGTGCAGTCCATCATGGTGGGAAGGCAAGGTAGAGTAGCACCATGGCTCCTGGAGCTTGTGCCAGTGTGCCTCTGGGTGGTGGGATCTTGAAGCAGAGAGCTAGACTTGAGCCAGAAGGGGTGTAACCTCCAAAGACTCACCTCTAGTGACCTGTGGGTCCATGGATTACTTGAGGGGTCACTGGACACTAATACCCCGGTTCATCCATGGAGCTGGGTGAAGAGAGTCTTGGGACAGTGGTGAGCCGATGAGAGGAAGAACTCTTGGGAGACAATTGCAATGAACAGCTCGTTTATTAGGTTGGGGAAGGTGCTTTTATGCAGAAGAAACAAGGAAGAGGCAGGGGGATAATCGGCAAGGGGATTGGCGGGGGCAGGATGGTCTGTGGATGTCTCATGAAAGGATTGGCAGGGGCCAGCTGCATAGATAAGATGGAAGGACTTTCTCATTTCTCAAGGCCTTGTTATTACCTTATAGCTGAATTATGTGAACTCCAGCAAACTCAGGCCTTGAATTGTCTGAGTTTATCAGGTTTTTCTGGGGCCCACCAGGGGCTGGAGTTTGGGGAGGGAAGGAGTCAGCCGAACTCCTGCCAGTCTCAGGATGAGATTATTGGGGTTCCAGGCCAGTCTCAACTTTCCTTTAACCCTGTGTCCTCCATGCTTCTCCGCAGGGTCCCACAGTGACCTACTTCACTCAAAGGTTCCACAATTTCACCAGCTTTCACCAGCTGATGACCAAGTGTTGAAACACAGGCCTGGGGGAGGCCATGTCATATTCAAACCACCACAGGCACTTGAGAGAACAGCAGCCCTGAGAGAGCTGGCATGCCAGCTGGGATGGAAAGGATCAGTGGAAATTTCCAGAAGCTGCTCTGCACAGTATTCTATTGCATATGTACCATATTTTATTTACTCAGACCCCCCCCAAGGAACACTGAGGTTTTTAATCTTTCAGAAATTCTGAATTAAATGGCTGTCTCATGGGCAGTCAGCATCTGCAGGGCCATGACACCTCAGGAACCAGCTGCCCGAGGCTTCATCGGGCAGAGTTCAAGGACATAAATCCTCCCTGGCAAGAGGAAAATGCCTAGGTTTCTTGTTTCTATTTTATACCATAAATTTAAAAATCTTTATTTATATTTTTCAAAGGCTTTCTGTCACCTTGAGTATCTAGCTAAAACCCTTCTTTGTCTTAGACTATACACAGGAAGATTAATGCAGCATATGAGTTATGCTGTGGCGATAGTTTATCAACGGAGTACATGAATAGCCACGCCATAAAACCCTGCCTCTCAGCTCTTCATGGTGCCACATACGACCAAGACTGCTTTTCCTAGCTCCCTCTTTGAGGCTAATGCTTTACAAAGCCAGCAACGATTTTATATGACATTCAGAAATATCAATGTAAAAGCCTCTAAGTCCTGTTCAGAAAATTCCGTTTTTCTTTATTCTTCCCACCAATATGGAAACTCTCAGATAGCCTGGGTTAGGCAACATTCAGGAAGATTGTTATTGAATCTAGCTTCTGTCAGTAAATGGTAACAGAGAAATAAAGTGCAACCACAGTGTTTGTCAGTCTCTGTTTTCCCCGTGCTGGGGATGGAATCCAACCTTAGCATGTACTATTCCACTGAGCGACACCCCCAGCCCCTCTCTTAAGCTTGACTATACCCCAAGTGGAGAATGATGACTGCCAGGCTAGAGGCAACTACTTAGGCAAAAACCTCGGTTCTGGTACCCAAGAATTACCCAAGTTTGAATAATTTAACTATGGGCCTGCCCTGTTTATCTCCGCCACAGTTAAATTATGCCACAACCGGATGGGGGTGGGGAATTTTTTTACTCCTGACTCCCCACCGCCTGCTGTCGTCATTCCGTGGGTGGACCACAGTCCCCACCCCAAGGGGTCTTTAACATGCTACATGCCTGGATATGAATGTGGTGGTTGTTGTAGTTACTGATTTTGAGAAAGTGTCTAGCTATATAGCCTAGGATAGCTTCAAACGCTCGGTCCTACTGCCTAAGGATTACAGGTGTGTCTCCACTGCATCTGACCTTATTCTGCAACTGACTGATCTTGGAGTCAGCCATGCCAAAGCCCTGCCTTGGGAAACAAGGGGATTAGGATGGACCATAGCACCTGCACAGAATTTTTGAGGCTGAAATGCAGGCCAGCTTCTTCCAGGGAGCTGTCAGCAAGTTATTAAAGGGATCCTAGGGATTGAACTTGGGCCTTGTGCATGGAAAGTACACACTGTACCCCAGAGCTACACCCGAGCTCCATTAGTAAATGATGGGAAAGAAAAGGGGCTGAGAAAGTGTATGAGCAGATGTGATGTTCTCTGAAGGCCTTTGATGTTCACCCCTGCAGCTTCCTGCAAAGAGCTGTGAAAACCCCATGGCTAATCAGCATTGTAGGAACCAATGGGAACCCTGGCTGGAAGATGCCTGAGGCACCTGCATGCCAACTCAGCTAAAGATGTTGGCAGAGTCCTGCTTATGCCTCTGGCTATGACTTGGGGGTGGGACTTCGAGAACCACTGATGACATAGAAAGCATGGGTAGATTTACAGTGTATTATATATAGTAAGTGCTTATAATTAGCCAGCTGAAAGGAAAGGGAACTTTTGCCAAAACAAAAGAGTAAAATAATATCTTATTTCTGGTGGCAATAATAACAATAACCAGCACATATTTGAATGTAATTTCAGGGTTAACTAGTCCAAAATTCCTTGGTCAGAAAATATGTAAGAAATAAAGGGAAATTATTTATTTTTCACACTAAAAATGGCCACTAAGGATAAGGAGCTGAACTCAGTATATATCCTAGGTCATGGGAGAGAAGCTATTGGCTATTCAAAGTAAGATGGATAAATGTAAATCAATAATAACAATAAATCAACTACTTCATTTAAAAAACATTTTATTTGTTTGCAAGGAGAGAGAGCGAGATTGGTGAGCCAATGCCTCCAGCCGCTGCAAATGAACTCTAGATGCATGCATCACTTTACACATCTGGCTTTACGTGGATACTGGGGAATTGAACCTGGGTCATTAGGCATTGAAGGCAAGCACCTTAACCACTGAGCCATCTCTCCAAACCCTACTTTACTTTTTGATGAGTAAGCACACACACACTACAAAATTCAAGAAGCATAAAGGATTATAGCGTGACACCCGATTCTTATAAACTTGACCTTCAAACCATTCAGTTCTAAGCTCACCAACTTCATAGACTTCTTATATAAATACATGGGATGTATTCTTTATGACTATCAAGACATCACACTTTTATCACTAAGCAGCAGATCCTATATGTTCAGCCCTTAAATATGTATTTACTGTATTCATGTCATTTTCCACATAGTTATGTTTTGTTTTTGTATGCTTGTTTTTGCAGTGCTAAGGATGGAATTCAGGTCCAGTTACACACACACATTTTATTTAGAGAAAGAAGTCTGTCTGAAAGGGTACCAGTTCCAATCAGTCAAAACACAACTGTTAATGTGATATTTGGACTTTGTAGATTGTGTTGTACAAGGGCAAAGAATGCTAAAGTACCACCATAAAGACATAAAGCCAGACATAAACTCTCTCTCTCTCTCTCTCTCTCTCTCTCTCTCTCTCAAACCCAGGACCTCTTGCATGCTCGGCAAGAGCTCTACCACTGAACTATATTCCTAGTCCACCAGAAGAGATTTCTTTAAAAATTATTAATGTATATTAATGGTACAAACTAATGAATTTTCTTGTGATGTTTTATAGATGCATATACATAATGTATTCTGATCATATTCACCATAGTTTACTTGCTTCTTTCCCACTCCACTCACCTAGCTGGCACCCCTCCTCTCTTTTCATAGTATTTAAAAAAATCTAGATTGTGCACATGAGTAAAAATGTGAGATTTGTCTTTTTGAGTCTGGCTTCTTTTGTTTAATTAGATGATTTCTAGTTACATTCAATTTCTTGCAAAATGTCATTTACCTAAAACTCCATCACGTATTCATGCCACCTCTTCTTTATCCATTTCTCTGTTGTTGGGCCTGTAGATCTTGGTATCGTGGAGAGCGCGGCATGAAACACAGATGTGCCTGTAGCTCTGAGGTGTGCTGACTGCAAGTCCTTCAGCTCTGTACCTGGATCCTACGGCAGGTGGTTTTTAGTTTTTTGAGAGGTCTTCATGCTGACTTCCACAGTGGCTGCGCTAGCTTGTGTTCACATCAGCAGTGTATTTACCAACCAGCCGACCCCTATTCTGTTAGGTTTGCTCTTTCGAGTAACTTGGCATTTCTTACTTCTAGCAGCTTTTAACATCCTTTTAAAAATATCAGTTTATGTATTTGGAGAGAGGGAAAGGGAAGAGAGAAGAGTGTAGAGAGAATGGGCACTCCAGGGCCTCCTACCACTGCAAACACACTCCAGTTGCATGTGTGCATGCTACTTTGTGCATCTAGCTTTATGTCTTTATGTGGGTACTTAAAAACGAAACCCAGGCCATCAGGCCTTGCAAGCAAGCACCTTTAACCACTGAGCAATCTCTCCAGCACCAGATTTCTTAGTCATGTCCCAGAGGTCTTGATGTTATGGTTATGCATGCTTGGTTTTTTTTTATTGCTATCTAAATGTAATATTCCCTTAACCTTATCTTTTGTCACTGAAATTCTTTTCTCTACCCAGTCTAATCTACTGGTGATGCTTTCCAATGGATTTTTATTTTTTCTTCTTTGATTTTGGGGGCAAGGCCCTAGTCTGGCCTAGGCTAACCTGGAACTCATTGCAGCCTAAGAATCTCAGCCTCCCAATCGACAGGATTAAGGTGTGAGTCACACACCTGCCCAGCGTGGGGGTCTTTGGTTTGGTTTGTTTTAATCCCCACTCATGCATAAATATTTCATGTAAGTTGTGTTTGTGCCATTAATTTTTTTTTCTTGGTTTTTCGAGGTAGGGTCTCACTCTAGTCCAGGCTGACCTGGAATTCACTACGTAGTCTCAGAGTGGCCTTGAACTCACGGTGATCCTCCTACCTCTGCCTCCAGAGTGCTGGGATTAAAGGCGTGCAGCCCCACGCCCAGCTGTGCCATTAAATTTTTAAAATTTATCTGAGAGAGAAAGAGGCATGGATAGATAGATAGATAGATAGATAGATAGATAGATAGATAGATAGATGATAGACAGAGATAGAGATAGAGAGAATGGGCATGCCAGGACCTTTAGCCACTGGTAGAACAGTGAAGATTAGAGGGGACACTCAGCTGAGCACCCCAGGCTAGTGGACACAATATGGTAAAGTAATATGAGGGGCTCATGCTCATGAATGCAAGTGGTCTTGTCAGCCCAAGACTCTCATTGTAGCAAGTACCTTTTTGTTGCTGGGATCAAACGTCCGCCAGGAGCACCTTATGGAAGGAAAGGGTTTTTATTTCCATTTACAAACTGGAAGAAAAGCTTCATCATGGCAGGGAAAGCATGGCAGAGCAGAGGCTGGATATCAATCACATCTTGTCACATCAGGTGAGTGAGCTAGCTCTGAACACTTAGTAAGGCTGGACTAATGAACCTCAAGGTCCACCCCCCCAGTGACCCAGCTCCTCCAGCAAGGCTCTACCTCCTCCTCTACCTCCTCAAGGCTCCACCAGCTGGGGGTTGAGTATGAAGCTTAATCTCAAATACATGAGGCTATGGGGGACATTCACATTCAAACCACCACAATCATTCCATCCAATCGCGATCAAGGCCACCATGAGCCCATCAGACTTGTTTTTATTTTCTGGCTTGTGATTTTGTTATTTAGAAGATATAGAAGGAAAGATCTGCCATGTTTTGGATCATACAACTTTGTATGTTGATGAAAACATACGACTCTTATTCTGACCTACACTCATGAAAACAAACTTGTTGAGAACCTTATTTCCATAAAGGATCACACTTCAAATCATTAAATGGGAGAGTTGAATAAAAAAGAACTTACCTTTAGGTAAAAAAAGTGCAATTGAAGTGGCAGAATCTTTAAGACGTGGGACCTAGTAGGAGGTTTTAGGAGAATGGCCTCGAAGGTGACTATGGGACTCTGATCTTTTTTTCTCTCTTTTGGTCATGAGGTAAATAGACTTCTTATATTTTTCCCCCAGGATTTAATTAATTAATTAATTAATTAATTTTTAAATATCTTTATTATGAATAAGTTTATACATTGTATGAGCAAATCTTGTGAAGGTGTCCCCGTTTCCCTCCTCTCTGTTCCCTACCCACTGGGGTCCTTTCTCGGTGCACATACTGGATATGTCCATAGGTTAGGGGGATATGAACTGTACCAGAGGGAGCTGGCCTTTCTTCCTTGGTTCAGTGCCACTAGACTTCCTGCCACACTTCATTGCCTCACTACAGGCCACACACCAGTGGGCCAATTACAGGATGAAGCTTCAGAATTGTAACCTTTCTACTTTTTTTTTTTTTTTTAAGAATTTTATTTATTCATTTTCATGCAGAGAGATACAGAGAGAGAAGGAGAGATAGAGATAGAGAGAGATAGCACCAGGGCCACCACCCCGTGGGTCTGGCCCATGTGGGTCCTGGGGAATTGAACCGGCGGCCTTAGGCACTGGAGGCAAGTGCCTTAACCTCTGAGCCATCTCTCCAGCCCCCTTTCTACTTTTTATATTAGCTCTCTCAAATATTTTGCGATAGTAACAGAAACTTAGCTATACATGGAGTATGAGAAAGCTAGAATTCCAGTGTCCCATCCCCTGCTCTACCTGTTGATTTGTGGCTTTGGAGGGAGAAAGAATTTGACAATTTGTCTTTCCTTGGCAACAGAGCTGATGCTGAAACACCACTAAGCATTGTCCTTGATTCTGAGGGAACATGACTTTCCACTCAAAGTCCGATTCCTGCGTGAGAGTCATACATGATATTTTCAGCTAAGCAACAGCTTTCCCCAAGTTTGCTCCTGACACGACTCACCCTCTCTGTAGCTTCTTAACTTTTCTAGCAAAATTAGAGAAAAATCCAGAAAGAGAAGGAAGCCATGGTAGATGGGGCACAGTAGCTCAGTAGTAGAATGGTGCTCAGCACACGGGAAGCCTTAGATTCCATAAAGAAAGAGGAAGCAGGGTTGGAGAGATGGCTCAGCGGTTAAAGGCACTTGCTTATAAAACCTGACGGCCTGGGTTCAATTCCCCAGTACCCATGTAAAGCCAGATGTACAAAGCAACATATGCATCTGGAGTTCGTTTGCACTAGTGGGGAGCCCTGGTGCGACCATGTTCTCTCTCTGCCTCTTTTTGTCTATCTCTCTATTAAATAAATAAATAATTAAAAATATTTAAATTATAAAAAGAGGAAGCACTGGGATGGTGGATTTAAACCAGAGAGCAGAATAGACACAATGCCTTCATGAGAAATGCTTAGCTGACTTAGGAGGTAACCAGGACGGAGTCTGACAGGAAAGAACAGGCTATGAGCGACCACTGCTAATGGATATTATATCTGCTGCAGCACTTGAAAAAAAAGGGTTCAGGAAAATTGTGCTATTGAGGGGGAAAAGGTAACTATCAACTCTAGAAAAAAGAAAAGTTTGCATAAGAAAGAAAAAAATCATAGCCCAAATGGCTCCTGTTAACTTTTTAAAAAATTTTATTTATTTATTTGAGAGAGAGAGAGAGAGAGAGAGAGAGAGAGAGAGAGAGAGGAGAGAGAGAATGAATGGGTACAGCAGGGCCTCCAGCCACTGCAAATCATCTCCAGACACATGCGCTACCTTGTGCATCTGGCTTTATGTAGGTACTGGAGACTCGAACTCGGGTCCTTCTGCTTTGCAGACAAATGCCTTAACCGCTGAGCCATCTCTCCAGCCCTCCTGTTGACTTGTTACCTGCACTTGAATTCCAGCTCTGCCTCAGTGTGAACTCAGGCAAGTTATTCAACTGTTCTGAGCCTTCATTTTCTCATTTGTAGAATGGAGTAACAGTAGAGCCCAAACTCCCACAGTGGCTGTTAGTCAGGATGGACGGAGAGGTGTGAGGAGGAGAGACAGGAAGCAAGGAATTTGATCTCCTTCTTCTACTTTCTTCCATGCTTACTCATTACACCTGGGAAGGGTGGCACAGGAGGTGACATGCTCTGCCTGCCCTGCCACCTGTCATTTCCCTAGCGCACGGACCTCTGCGTCACTCAGGCTTGGGAAAGACAAGAGGCCTTCTGCATTAGAAAAATGAGAATTCTCAGGAGACCAACAGAAACCCAGGAGGAACATCACCAAAATGACTAGGTATCAGGAGGGATGATGACTTGAGTGAGAAAGATGTGTGTGGGGGGGCAGGGGGAGGATAGGGCAGATGTGGGTGAGATTCTGTAATGACGTGATGCACAGCTGTTTGCCTATTTTCTCTGGCTTTTGCTTCAAATGAGCAGCGTGAGATATAAACCCAGCATTCGTTCTGTAGGACCCCCTCTGGAGGGGTGCACAGTGGTCCAAAGGTCCCCAATCATGACATGATGGAGAGATGCTGGAAATAAAAGCAGAGAGAAAATGGAAAGGAAGAGACAGTGGAGGATGGGAGAGAGGAGAGCCAATGAGAACAGGCCGACAGGTAAGGGAGGGAGACAGGGCACAATGATGGTGAGGAGGAGGGGCTGCCTAGGTAATACATGCTGCCTTCCTACAGCTTCCAGAACAAAGGGCCATAAACTTGATGGTTCAAAAGTGAAGGAAAGTATTCTTACAATTCTGGAGTCAGAAGTCCAAAAGCTAAGCGCTTGGAGAGGCCGGTGGGGCTCCAGAAGCTCTGGGGAGGGTCCTTCCTGCTGCTCCCAACTTCTGTGGCTCCAGACATTCTTTGCTTTGTGACAACTTAATATCAGTCTTGTCCTCTGGTGTCACATGGCCTCTCCCTGGGTCTCTGTGTGCCTCCTCTCCTCTCATAGAGACATGGTGATCCCCGAATCACCTCAATTTCATCTTGAAATGCTTAGGGACCTTTACAAAGACATCATTTTTATTATTAAGGTTTTTAAATTAAAATATCTACTCTTGAAGCTAGTTTGGGTTTTGAGGCTAAATTACTGAATTGATTGTTATTTCTCTCTCCCTCACCTCTGCCTCCTTCTGGAGATGGAGCCCAATACCTTCTGAATGCTAAGTGTGCCATATAACTGAGCTACACCCCTAGCCCTTGGCTTTTTATAGGCAAGTGCCTTAACCGCTGAGCCATTTCTCCAGGCCAACCCTTGGCTTTCTGAGTCAGGGTCTTGCCCAGCTGACCTCAGCTTCCCAAGTGTTGGCATTACAAGTGTCCACTGTCATACCAGGCTTCAAAGACCCCAATTTAAAAATTATGTTATCTATTTATTATTATTATTATTGTTATTTTGGTTTTTCGAGGTAGGATTTTGCTCTAGCCCAGGCTGCCCTGGAATTCGCTCTGGTCTCAGGGTGGTCTTGGACCCCTACTCTGCCTCCCCAAGTGCTGGGATTAAAGGCATGTGCCACCAGGTCCAGCTTGCTTTTTTTTTTTTTGTAGTTTTTGACAGTTTTAGAAGTGTATATAATGTATTTTGATCACATTCTCCTCTTGTTACCTTTTCTTGTCCCCAACCTTCCAACCGCACCTCTTCTTCCCATCTGCTACTTGGATGTCTTTTTCTGGTGTGACCCTCCTGAGTTTAAATAGGGTTGCTTGCTACCAACAAACCACAGGCCGATAGCTGACAACCTGGCAAGAGACGAATCATCCCAGACCTACAGTGGAGAATCCATATGGAACCCCACAGAGAGTGGTGGGATAAGCAAGAGACCTATAACCACAGCCAATCAGTCAACACAGGATAAGCCAGTGAGACAGACACCAACAATTTTCAACACAACCTAAAGCAGAGGCACCTAAGACCTCAACGCTAAAGCAGCCTTGATACTCACCCACCATGACTCAGGGAACTGAGTGGAAGAGGGGGCGGAAAGATTGTAAGAGTCATGGTGGAGGAGAATATCCAGAGACATGGCCCCCTCAGTAACCACATACAAAGGGGGGTGGAACCATGTTGACTCCTAGGCTATCCATAACCCCCTACCCCATGGACTGATCCAGTTTGCCCATGGAGGAGGATATCCAGCCGATTGGGGACAGGGAACAGAGGAATCGGGAAACTGGGCACACCAACTCATTATTTGCTCACTCAATGTATCTAATTATGGATAATAAAGGAAAAAAATAGGGTTGCTTGCATGAGCATGGATGGGATAACTTACTGGAACATATGCAACTTACCAGAGGCTTCACCACTGACAAAACACAAAGACCTTATTTCTAAATCAGGTCATGTTCACAGGTGTGGAGGGGCCATGAACAGTATTTTCACCTATCCCCTAATTCGTTTGTTGAAATACTAATCCCAATATGACAATATTTGAAGGGGAGGCCTTTGGGAACTAATTAGGCCACGGGGATGGAGCCCTCGTGACAGGAATTAGTGTCCTTATAAGAAGAGACCAGATAGCAGCTGCCTGGCTTTTAGCCGTAGGAGTGCACAGAAAACAGCAATCAGCTGTCTGCACCCCTCGCCAGAGGCTCTCCTCAGTGGGGTCACGGAATTCACCGTGGGGTCATGAAGGCCTCACTGAGTCCCAGTAGGGTAGTAGGGGACTTACTTGGGCATGATTTTTGTTTTGACTTAAATAATATTCTCTAGAGGAAGCAGTCCTTAAGGCTATTAGAAAAAAATTTATAGTTTAAAAAGAAGAATGGTCAATGAGAACATATGAAAATCTGAGGGGCAAGGGTGTAACTCCGGGTAGAGTACTTGCCTTGCATGTTCAAAGTTGGGTTCAGAAACAGAACCCGGAATACAACTGGGAAAGGACATCGATCTTGTCCTCTGGCCTTCTCTGAGTTAAGAACCTGAACGTTGATGGAAACCCCTGCTAGAACGAAGATGTGTTTTCCTGCTGTTACAGGATTTTGTCTATGGCAATGTGAACGGTATAGAGCAGGCACACTGCAAGGCCACTGACATTTTCAAGAACTCCCTACTAGACGACTTCTGCATCGTATCTTTGGTCAAGATGTAAGCCTGGAACATGGATCCTGAGCCCGCCAGTGGAGCCAATGGGAAGTGGCTGAGTGACCCTGTGGAGGTTTGAATCTAATGTCCTTCCATAGGCTCATGTGGTTGGACACTTGGTTCCCAACAAAGGAGCGCTATTTGGCAAGGCTGTGAGACCTTTAGGATGTGGGACCTTGCCAGAAGAAGTGTGTCCCTGGGGATGGACTTTGAGGAAGCACAGCCTGGCCCTTATTTCTTCTCTGCTGATGTGCTGATGTGATGTCACCTGCTACTGCCCTGCTTTGCCTGCTAGGCATGACAGACTCTATTCTAGAACTGCAAGCCAAATTAAGTTCTTTTCCTTCCAGAACCTGCTTCTAGTAAAGTATTTTGACCCAGCAATGAAAAAGAAACTGAGATATTGTTCTAGAGTTCATGGTCTGAAGTCACAGCTATGAAAGAGTAGGCTGGGTACCTGGTGGGAGAGACCCCAGAACTTTGTGGAGGTGGCGTTGGAGCAGGACATTGTGGGAGGGAGGGTCTGAGTGTGTGAGGTAGGCAAAGGCAAAAACAGCTGAGGCAGGGGTGAAAGAGATTGTGTTAGACAGAGCTCTGTCACTCTGACAAAGTACAATTTAAGAAGTGTATTTGGGGGCACAGGTTCAGAGGTCTGTTGGATGTGAATGTGCCTCTGTGTGGGAATGTCTATTTCAGATTCCCAAAGGTGACCAGAGCTGAAATGCATGTGGCTCTACTGTGATGATCACAAGCCAAGCCTGTCATACAAATGACTTCATTTAGTCCTCATGACATACACAGTATTTCTTATTCATCTTTGTTCTTTAGATGAAGAAAGGCCCAACTCATCTGGCTTCATTGATGTGGGTAGTGGAGCATCAAACCCTGGTCGTTAGGCTTTGCAGGCCAATGCCTTAACCACTGAGCCATCTCTCTCACCCAAGTCTATGCAAATTTGTCATAAAGTCTATGCAAATTTGCATAAAAATAAAGATTACCTGAATGTGATGCTTGAGAATTTGAAACACAAGCCAGGAATGAGTCTCAAGAGATTTGTTGCTCTGGGTCAGGGATCTCTGAGGCACAGAGAAGTAGGTGGAGAGAAGCAATTAAGGGACTGAGAAGGGATTGCTTAAAAGTGGGAACAATATATCCATTTAGTCAGACCGCAGTGATTGTTTCCCCCGATGGCTTATGACCTCCCCAGCCATAGGCTTTTGAGTAGGTTTTCGGCACCAGGCAGGAATTCCCTCCAGTGAAGAAGGTCTCAAGTCCAGTCAGAGAGCAGTTAGTTGGTTTCCCCCATAATTTTGTGTGTGTGTGTGTGTGTGTGTGTGTGTGTGTGTGTGTGTGCATGTTTTGGGACAGGGTCTTATTTTAGCCCAGGCTGACTTGAAAGTCATTCTGTTGCCTCAGGCTGACCTCCAGCTCACCTCAATCCTCCTGTCTCAGCCTCCCAAGTGCTAGGATTAAAGGTGTATGCCACCATGCCTGGGCAGAGTTATAAAAATCTTTTCTATATGCTTTATTTTTCACTTCAAAAGTGTAGAGAAATTTTCTTAGATTAAGAGAAGAGTGCAGAGAGCTCCCCCGTAAGAGGGAAGTAGCAGGTAAAGCCCATCTATAGACCCAGATGGGAGCCTTTTTGAGGTTCTGATTTGGTCATTTTTCTTTTCCTGGTGCTGAGGACCCAACCCAGGGCCTTGTGCTCGCTAGACAAGCGCTCATCCACTGAGCTAAGTCCCTAACCCCTTCTCGAGGTGCTGGATGGGGGCTGAGTTCATTCTTCACTTTTAAGCAATCTCCTCTCAGTCTCTTAATTACTATGATCATAACTACAGATACCATTGGGACTATAAAATGTTCAGACCAGGACACAATGTTGAGGACTAAGTTCCTGCTTAGCTAGAGAACTGAGGGATCCAGGGCTGTGGCTCAGTGGCAGAGTTCGTGCCTAACACACCGAGGCTCTGGGCTTCATCCCTGGCACTGCACATCCCCACCTCCTCCCAGAAAGTTTTGGAATATGGATTTCCTCCATACACGCGGAATGAGAACACCCAGTGTCATCAGAGTGGTAGAGACAAAGATTAAGAAGTCCGGTCGCTCATCGTCACATGCACAACCTAAGGACATGGCACACATAGCATTTAACCATTAACGGCCCGTCAAATCTAAAGCTGGAGCACTGTAATTCCTTATCGTTTTGCATTTAGCATTGCATGGTGGCCTTTGACCCTTTAAGGAGCAATCAGGTAGTACGGGAAGGACAAATGAAAACAGGTCCCAGGAAAGCCTCATGCCCACTGCACGTTTGGGATTAGCAGAGCCATGGAGACTGGCCTGGAGAAGTGGGGTGAGCCAGGGAAATCCCTGCAGGATGCGGGCTGCCTTGACCTGAACAGTCCAGGTTCATGAATTTTGAGCTTATTATTTCTTGCTAGTCTTTAGGGGGAACCACTTTCTAAACATCTACCATGAAGACTCGGGGTTCAAAATCTGGCTCCCTTGATGTAGGAGGGGCTCCTTCTAGCTTCTGGCTGGTCTTGTGCTTTGGTTTTCTTCAAGCTGTGAGACTCTGCTTTCTCACTTTACTTCACTTCAAGGAGTGTTGGCGACACCTCTCCTTTTAGCTTTTCAGCTGTTGCAGTTTCCACCTCCCTAAAGCTCTTGGAGAGAGGAGAACTAAGGGTGGGATATGGGGGAGGGGGATGGGTGGCTTGAGCCCAGGGTTCAGAGCCGCCCTAGGTAATAAAATGAGACATCATCTCAGAAGGAGAAACAAGAAGCAAAAGAAAGAAGGTGACAACTAAGACAGACTCCAGGCTGGCTTAGGCCGCCTTAGAGCACAGGTCACCATTTGTGGCTTTGGCTGCCTGTGCCTTCCATCCACACACCCGAATCCATCTGAGAGATGAGATGTGCTGAGTCCACTCCACTAAAAGCTTCACAAAAATAAATCCTCTTGCCTCTAGTGAGGTCTCTTCTGTGTCCAGAAAGTGGAAGGTCACGTGACAGGCAGGGCTTTGTGGCTGCAGGACCCAGACCTTTATTGCTCGTCATTCCTCCTTAACTTAGGGAAAGTAGTTCTCCTCTTCCCCCCTTCTTCCCCTTCTCCTCATCTGTCTCCTCCCTTTCTCTCAGTGGATGATATTGTTCTGTGCAGGCAAAGAACTTGGCCACCAAACACAGCTGAAGGGCACTTCATTCAGAACACTGAGGCCTTTGGTTTTTACTATTGCTTCTTTTAAATTTTTTCGAAGTGTATTTATTTATTTGCAAGGAGAGAGAGAGAGGGAGGGAGAGAGAGAAAGAGAGAGAGAGGAAGAGGGAGATAAGAGAAGAGAATGGGCACATCAGGACCTCTAGCCACTGCAAATGAACTCCAGATGCATACACCACTTTGTGCATCTGGCTTTACGTGAGTACAGGGGAATTGAACCTGGGTCCTTAGTCTTTGCAGGCAAGTGCCTTAACCACTGAGCAATTTCTCCAGCCCTAGTGCTTCTTTAGAGGCCTGTGATGCTGCTCATGGGCAGAGCTCCATAGCAGGACTGAGCACACAGTGGGCATTTAACAATGACAGATTGTCATGTATTATGCAACCCTGTGGCATTTCACTCTGCTGCCTGTGATTCCACAGAGACTTGACTGCCTGGCCAGGCATATAGCAGGCTCATTATTCTCTGGGGACTAGGTTTCCTCATCCTTGAGAATGCCACCTCTCTCACAGGTGGCTGTGAGGAATTATAAACCAATAAAGTGATTGCTTAGCATATGGCTGAATGTCAAGGGCAATATAAATGCTTATTTTCATTTATTTAATAGTAGTTGGGTGGCCACATAGTGTTGCTGTGGAAACCATAACTCCTGAATTCCCTGATACTTATCTGTGCTGTTATTTTTAAATGAGGCTTCATATTTAAATCCAGTGTTTTTTTAATGTTGGAAAAGTCCTAAGATGAATCAGTACTTGATCACCATTATAGCCTTAAAGAAAAAAAAAAAAGAAAGAAACTGTGATGGGTGCCATTGTTCTCTACCCAGCAGTACCTATGTGACTCTGTCTCTTTCTTTTCACTTCCATGCATTCACCCTTCCATCCATCCATGTATGCATTCATGCTTGTTCCACCCCTTCATTGACACACCCACACATCCGTTGTCCATCCATCCATCCATCCACCCACCTCCCTATCCATCTATGCATATCTATGCAGGAACACGTATTTCAAATTCATGAGTTGAATGGGTCACACAATAGCAGGTCAGGACTGTTTACTTCAAACACAGCTCAGGAACTCTGAGGACTTCCTTGGGTGATGGTGAAGTGAAGCAGAGCCTGTGTGACTAGGGACAGGAAGGGTGAGGTGACTATGACCACGTTTGGCACAATGATGGTGGAGGCCTTGGCCTTTCAGAAGGGTGCCAGAGGTCCCTCCTGCTGGTTCCTGGCCTCAGGAAGCACACGGCTGTGAGACATAATCAAGGTTGTAAGCACCATTTGGAAAAATAGGCCTTGATCCTAAGTTCTCCTTGGAGGAATTCCTGGGATCTCATACCCTTAGAAGTCCCTCTAGCCCCTTCAGCAGGTCCTCAGGTGCGCCCCTCCATGGCCTCCAAAGCTCTCCTCTGCCTGGCTGCATGCTTGTGCCTCTCTGCCCATAGCCCTGTGGCTAGCTTGGCTGGCTGTCATTCCCATAGCCAGCTCTGTCACTCCTGCACCTGCAAAGGAGGATCGCTGTGAGTTTGAGGCCAGCCTAGAACTACATAGTGAGTTTCAGGTCAGCCTGGGCTACATTGAGACCCTATCTCTGAAAAATCCAAAATAAATAAATAAAACCTGACACTTTTCTAAAATGGTCGCATGATTTTAATTTCCACTGGAAATATGTGTAGGCTATCATTTCTCCACATCTTGCTAATGTCTGGCTTTTTAATCATAGTTTATTTCTTAAAGTGAGTATGGAGTATATACCTCATTGTGCTTTTAACTTTCCATTTCCCTAATGACATGGTTAAATATCATCCCAAATGCTTATCAGTCCTGAAGATACTTTCTTTGGTAAAATATCTGTCCATACTTTTTTTTACACATTTTTGGTTAGATTATTTTGTAATTATTAAACTGTAATCCTTTCACTCTCTTGACACTTTTAAAGAATAAGTTTAGGGCTAGAGAGATGGATTAATGGCTAAGGCGTTTGCCTGCAAAGCAGAAGGACATGAGTTTGATTCCCCAGTAGTCACATAAAGCCAGATGCACAAGATGGTGCATGTGTCTGGAGTGTTTGCAGTGAGTGGAGGCCCTGGTGCAACCATATTCTCTCTATCTGCCTCCTTCTCTCTCTTTCACGCTCTCAGAAATAAAAATATATAAATAAATGTAAAAAATAAAATATATGTTTAAAAATGTTACTAAGTCCTGTTTCAATCTTTTAATAAATGGCTACCAGTTCAAGGTGACCATGTGGCCTCAGCATTGACTACTCAAAATCCCTCAGCAGTTTTCATTACCTAAAGGTCAAACTCCTAAACTTGGCACTGAAAATATGGATGCAGTCTTGTCCTTAGAGGCCATCGGCTGAGTTCTAGAAAAATGACCTCCTTTTCCCTTTCCTCTGGGTGCTGGTCATTTGTTCTGTGTTTTCTCTATGCTTTCCTCGGTCTTCGAGCCATCCTACAAGACCCAGCCCCAAGCCACTTTCCCTGCTGGTCTTTTATGACCCACCCCTCCACTGCATATGTCTTACTTTCCTTTGGGTATCATTTTTTGGTATTAAATAGAAGTGTTTTTAGGCATGACCCAGAGAAGGGTATTTGGATCCAGGTCTACGTTCACTGGAACAGTTGTTAGCTACTTTAATCTTGCTTTAAAAACCCTGTTACTGAAGAAACCACAGACTGCATCGATCAGCATCGAGAAACCCTTCAACGTCCGGAATGGTATCCAGCCCCCAGAAGGCAGTTAGTGTAGTGCTGGAAGGCACTGCACAGGCTGCCAGGGGAACTGATCAACAACAGCTGGAGTAAACAGAGACCACTGACACCAAACACAATCTGTGGCCATGAGTAGGCTGACCACACCTCCTACTGGGAGGAAACATCGAACCAACAAAGGAGCACTTGTGTAATGGAGGAGCCTGGGCCTGGGGGAGACAATCAACAGCTTTCAAATTCGGCCAATTTTCCACTTAGTGAGGGGGACCCCTTGTCTGGAACTAGGGATTCAGGGCGATAGGCACCAGATCCCGTACTCTTGGGCTCCCAAAACAAAATGCACTATGGGAGTGAGTGACAGGGAGGCTACTAAAAATAGAATCTAGGTAATCCAGAATTGTGTATATTTGTTAACCTACACTGATCTCACTCTCCGATGGAGATTGTGTTTGTATTTTTCAGGATGCAGTGAGAGAGCTGGGGCCCATCTAACCCTACCAACTGACCGTAGGCTGATAGCTGAGATTCTGGCAAGAGAGGAGCCACCACAGTCATATCGTGGAGGATCCAAATGAAACCCCACAGAGAATGACGGGATGAAAAGGGGCCCACAGCCACAGCCATTAAATCAACACAGGATAAGCCAGTGAGACAGAAACTAAGGATTTCGACACAAAGACCCCTAAGCTCACAACCTTAAAGCAGCCATAATGCTCATCTACCAAGACTCAGGAACTATGCGGAAGAGGGGGAGGAAAGATTGTGAGAGCCGTGGTGGGGGAGATTATCCAGAGGCATGGCCAGGAGAACCTGGCTGAATTCTAGGCTATCCATGGTCCAGACAACCCATGGAGGAGGTTATCCAGTGGTTTGGGGAGGGGGGGCATTGGGGGATTGGGGATAACAACTCATTGTTTGCCCACTAAATATTGTAATTCATTATGGACAATAAAAAATAGCATCTTAAAAAAAATCTTGCTTTATCTGATGCCCAGGACTTCTGCCTCTTTTTGTAGTCCAAATTCAGTGTAGTCAGGATGGCTTTCAACTCCTGATACTTCCCTGCTGTCCCTTCTCTCTTCTCCCTTCCCACTGTTCCTTCCATTTCTCTCTCATCTCTCCCTCCCTCTCCCTCCTTCTCTCTCTCTTTCTCTCTCTCTCTCTCTCTCTGAGAAAGGGTCTTCTTACACGGCTCAAGCTGCTCTTGAAATCATGGCCATCCTCCTGTCTCACCTCCCAAGTGCTGAGATTGCAGGAGTGTGTCACCACACCAGTAGCCAGCTGTTTTTCTTTCTCTGGGATCATAAACAGTGATACACAGGACGATGTGATCCTTTTTCAATGCAGGTGACTTCCTGTGGTATGTGGACAGCACAGCCCAAGGCTGATGGCTTCTGGTGTCCAAGGTCAGCAGGATGAGCGTTCATTGCGGGACCCTCTCCAGTCTTCTGAATGACAGTTCTTTGTTCAAAAACAAAAATGACTACTCTAGTAGCCACCAGAGACTGCTCACACACTTTCTTTGTCTATGACTTTATTCCCTGAACTGGGAATTTTGGGGCTGAATCGAAGACTTAGAATTGGACTGTGAGTGTAACTTGGGGGTAAAGAACGAGGTTTCATCCCAGCACTGAAAACAACAACAACAACAACAGGACTTACAATTTAACCTGAAAGAAATTTCTCAGGCTAAAATAATCAGTGATTGAAACAATCTTCCATGAGTGAATGACAGGCAACCCTCCCCTTCCTCCACTGTAGTGACCAAGCACACACATGAAAGTTATCAGTTTGGCAGCCCACACATGATCATATGGTCCCAGAACACCAGTAGATCATATGCAAATATGTCTGAGATTCATCAAGATGCCACATGGACAGTGTAAGCTGCTTTAATTATCTTTCAAGGAGACACACAGCCGCCTCTGGCACACGCACACCGCCGGCTCTGTTGGCATGTTGCTGCCTGGACTGATATGGAAATTAGTTCAAAAGGAAGATATTAAAAAGAAGAGGAATCTGTTCTATTCTGCGTTCTGCGTAGCAATTAGGAGTTGCCAGCCTGACTTCGGTTTTTTATTTCTGATTTATACTTTCAGGCTTTCCAAGCATAATATATTTTGGCTATAAAATTTATGAGCTATTCATCTCTGAGACATAAACAATGGGAAAGCTAAATTGCATGCTCTGAAAATATAAAAGTCCCGGGAAGCATCCCAAAGAAGTTATGTACATTTAATAATTAAGCAACAAGGAATGTGAATTAAGAAGTTCATTCTTATCCAGGTAATGGGCTTGAACTTTTTTTGCACTTTGTGCTCACAGAACAGAAAAAGTGCTTTTTTACCCTGGGGTATCAATGGAACCAATGAACTGTTCTTCACAGGAGCTCTGGGCTTTCATATGCCTGTATACAGTTCTTTTTCGTTCCTCAAATGAGGGGATTTATTAAGCTTAAATCTTGAAGCAGTGTTGTTAACATCCTTGGAGGGGAAGAAGTGAGAAATACATGTATATTTATATCTGTTTCACCTATTTCCTTTTGTGGAGGGCTCAGCTGTATCACTGGGATTCCTTAGTCTAATGGAAAATAGAATTATAGCTAGTCCATACAGGTAACGCACACAAAGAAAAAGTCTTTGAAGCTATGAATTCTAACAACCTTGGTTAGGGAGTGGCTAAGTGGTTGAGTACTTGTCCAGCATACATGGGTTCTACCTCAGCACTGAAAGAAAAGGAATCTGAAAGGCCCCCAGGGACACTTGAAGAACCCTGAATGGTAGATTTAGAGAGTACCTTACATACAAAATTGAACTTGTCAAAGTACGGAGATTTGGGATTCGATCCCAGACAGAAAGGCTATGTGGCCTTTCCTCCAGATTGTTGAGTCAAGTGGCCAGTCTGTAAAGAAAGCCACTCTCTGCGGTCTGAGCTCCTACCTGATGGAGTCCAGCGCTGTCAGAGTGACTGGAGATGGAGGAGAATCCTGGAGGAGAGACAGCCATAGGAAGGCAGCTGTGACATCTCCCTCGAGTCCTGAACTCTTAGAGGGTGGAAGAGCCACATGAAGGCCAGGAAAAGGGACATGCAAATGCAAAACCAGTTGAGCCCAGGTTTCACCTCTGCCTGTTGCAAGAAAGCCACACTTATAGTTCGAGTCCCAAGTTCAAGGTGCTTGGCAAACCTGTAGGGCTTTCCATTGAAATCCTAGAAGTCCCATACCTTAGGTACAAGGAATCAATCCCAAGACTAAGAGATAATTTTCTTTTTAGATGTAAGGGAAAAAAAGTATATGCAAGTACTCTAACAAAATGAAAGATTAGATGGAATTAATCTATGTTAAAGAATATAAAGGAAATGGATTATATATATTATCTAAAATGAAAATTTCACCAGGGAGAATAAATGGCAGAAGCAAGAGCTAGTGAACTTGATAAGAGAACAATAGAAATGATCCAATCTATAGAACAGAAGGATAAAAATGACAATAATGAACCAGTAACTTATGGGTCACCATTAAGGATCATAATAACACACACGTAATTGGAGTCCCAAGCACAGGATCTGATTGGAGGATACTGAAAATTCAAGCTGGAGCTGAGCTGGAAGCCTCATCCCTACTAGCTGTCAGAATACTAGAAAGTACTATGCAGGAAGCTGGGGGAAAAATCATCAACAGTCTTAACCAGCAGTGGACCCTGTAAGCTAGGGAACTGACCAGCCAGGCAAGATGTGTCCACTGGTGCAATAGTGGCCTGACAGTTACGGGGTAACAACTGCTCTCCGATCAGATTTGAGGCCTGTTCCATGGGGCGAGAACTCATGCCTGGCACTAAAACCCTAGGCAAAAGGCTTGGGAGGTCATAGGCCCCAGGGAGGAAGCTACTCCTGTTGTTTGGTTAAGTGGATATGTTGTGTCCATCAAATTGCACTCTAAACAGTTTTGTTTATCCACAGATTAGTGCCACTCTCTCTCACTTTTGATCAGAGAAGCTTCTTTTTGCAGTTGGTGACTACTGGGAAGACTCAAAACTTACCACAGTGCTGAGAATAGGTGACTGTTGAGTGTCCACTAAAGGAGACATCTCTATCAGCCCCCCTTCCCACCCATCACACACACAAAGCTTAGGGAACATTGTGGAAGAGGTGGCAGAAAGCATGGAAGAGCCAGGGGATGGGGAAAGGGTGCCTGGAATGCATCATAAACTGACAGTAACTGTGGCAACCTGCACAAGACCTGCAGAATCTTGGGTCCCTAGGTCATCAGAGATGATGGAGGAGGCAAAAAGATATCAAACTAGAGAGGGACTAATTTGAAAGAAGATGGGGTTCAGTGGAAGGGTGATGGGGGAACAAAACAATGGGAAGAGATTATGATCAATATACATTACATCTATGGAGAGATGGCTAAGCGGTTAAGGCCTTTGCCTGCAAAGCAGAAGGACGTGGGTTTGATCCCCCAGTACCCATATAAATCCTGATGCACAAGGGCATCCAGAATGTGTCTGGAGTCCATTTGCAGTGGCTAGAGGCCCATTCTCTCTCTTTATCTGCCTCTTTCTTTCTCTCACTCTTTCTCAAATAAATAAAGTATTTTAAAAATACATTACATATATGTAGGAAAATTGTCAATTGAAATAATTGGAGTCCTAGAAGGAAAAGCAAAATACATAATGGGGTAGCAAAATGATTTGAGTGAACAGTGACTGAAAGTACTTCATACCTGGTTAAAAAAAAAGCAACTTCTAAATCAATAGGATGAAAACAGAGGACCACAGCCAGCGACAGCCAGGCACACTTCGGAAAACCAAAGGTGAAAAGGAAATCTTCAGAGCACCCGGAGAAAAGAGACTACAGCGTATGGGGAACGTCTGCAACAGTGACTGTTCACCACTAACCAGAGACACGGAAGGCCAGAGGACGAAGGATGGCATCCTCAAAGGGCTGCAAAAAAGTAACTGTAACACAACAATTCCACACCCAGCTAAACTTGTCCTCACACAGAAAAGTGGAGCAAAGACATTTTCAGATAAGAATCTGAGACAACTGGGCTGGAGAGATGGCTCAGCGGTTAAGGCACTTGCCTCCAGTGCCTAAGGCCCTGGGTTCAATTCCCCAGGACCCACATATGCCAGACCCACAAGGTGGTGGCCCTGGTGCGCTCTCTCTCTCTCTCTCTCTGGTTGAAAATGAATAAATATTAAAAAAAAAGAATCTGAGACAACTTCCTGACAGAAGACCCTCACTATGAGAAATGATGAAGGAAGCTCTTCAGGCTGAAACATTTGTTTAGAAATTTGGCTCCATAGGAAAAAATGAAGAGTCCAGACAACACTAAAACTGGTTAGATTAAAAAACATATTTTTTTAGTTTTTGTTGTGGAAACACAAAAAGTTGTTCAAAACAAATTAAATGATTGTATTATGGCTTTTATAATGTATGCACATACAAAAGACATTAAGAGATGAACCCAGTGGGGTGTGGTGGTGCACGCCTTTAATCCCAGTACTGGGGAGACAGAGGTAGGAGGCTCTCCAGCGACTACATAGTGAATTCCAGGTCAGCCTGGGCTAGAGTGAGACCCTATTTTGGAAAACAAAAAACAAAACAAAAAAAAAACCCACAAAAAACAAACAAACAAAAAGCTGTGAACTCAAAGGATAAAATGAGATAAAATGGAGTTATGTTTTTGCAAGTGTAAATTTTTACTTAAGAGGTGGAAGAGAAAGAGAGAGAGAGAGAGAGAGAGAGAGAGAGAGAGAGAGAGAGAGAGAGAGAGAGAGAGAGAGAGAGAGAATGGGATTGCCCAGTGTCTCCTGCCACTGCAAATGAACTCTGGGTTTACATGGGTACTGGGGAATTGAACTTGGGTCATTAGGTTTTGCAGTCAAGTGCCTTAACCACTGAGCCATCTCTCCAGCCCCGCAAGTGTAAATTTTAAGTCTATACTGTTACTTCTGGGCAGCACATGATAAGAGTCATATGATAATCAGAGATAAAAATCCAATGACAGTGGAATACTAAGAAATTATTCAATTAAATAAGGCAAGATGGAGGAACAAGATACAGCATCAACAGGGAACAGATCAACACAAGCAATAACTCAAAACCCCAAAGCCAAACACACAAGACATAGGGGTTCTTGAACAAAAAATTTCAAGATCAATTAAAACTAATCTATGGTGACAGAAAAAAAGAACGGTGATTAAGAATGAGGAGTGGGTACTTCTTGAGAAGAGGCGGGGACGAATTTATGGAGTGAGGGGAATATACATCCTAACGGAGACAGTGGATTACCCAAGATGATACGAACACTTATATAAATCTATATAGAATTGCACATCTACGTTTTAAAAGCCTAAACCAAAACCATTCTTGAGTTTATAAGCTTTGGTCAACAGAGGGCGCTCCGAGCCCGTCCAACAGGCCTTGGGGTCCTAGGTACTTTGGGATGCACATCAGATCAACTCTGTGCTCACCAGTCTCTAGGGTGGATCGCGCAGGTCTCCGCAGGCTACCTCCCCCACCCCACCCCCACCCCACCTTTCCCACGCGGGGCTTCCCGGGCTCGTCCATTTCACCTGGCTACGTGCTGCTGCTAAGCCGAGCGTAGCTAATGGCGACGGTATTTTCCGCAGCACCTTAGGTGGAATACAGATGCGGCTGGAGCCGGCGAGAGATGCCTGGAGGGGTACCTGTCCCCCCTCGCCCCCAGGTCCTCTGCGGATACGATCGCTTTTAAATTGGAAGTAGGAATGTAATGGAAACTTCCACAGGGTTCTCGACATCTTCATTTGTACCCTCTTACCTCGCTGGCTTTGGTGGCTGTGAAATGTTCCCCAGCCAGGGCCGCAGCGGGCGCGGGGAGGAAGGGAGGTTCCCCGGAGGGCGGGCAGCGTGGGAGGCGCTGCCCAGGGGTTCCAGCACCCCAATGTGGTCTTCCTGCGCCCCCTGCCTCATCCTACCTCAGAAGTAAGACAGCGACTAGAAAGCCTGTAATGTCCCTAGCGCCCTCGCCTCGCCCCAGGCCGGGTCTCCCGGGTGGGTGCCGGGATGCCATGACATCACACGTGATCCCCGCGCCACGCGGGGCTGGTCCTCCTGGAGGCGTTCGTGGGGTGTTAATTAAAGGTCACCACAAAATAGAGCTGCCGGCTCACCCGAAGAAATGTCCTCCCGGGAAATGAAAAATGACACCCTGGAGCAGCCACGTGTGGAGCCTGTCGAATGCAGGCTTCCTGCGCCCCGGGGCGCTGCCACGGGGTGGGGGGCGGGGAGGAGACAGGAGGCGACAGCTGGGTGCTCCGGGGACCCCGCGGGCTCCGGGCGCGGGCAGGGCAGCGCGGAGGGAAGGGGCCGAGGAGATCGCGCCACACCCCCTCTCCAGGCCAGTGCCGCGCGCCCAAGTCCTCAGTTTCCCTTGCCCGGCAGCTGCCCGCCGGACCCTGGGGCTCACCTGTGCCAGTCCCGGGAGGGTTACCCATCACACACACCTAGGGCTTCGGGCGGACCAGGGTGGGTGGGGGTGACGAAGCTCCGGGTCTTCAGGCTGGGGTCCCGGAGGGAGGCTCCCCGGCGGGTCCCGGGGGTGGGTTAGGGCAATTCCTGAAAAGGTTTGCCCGGCAGGTCTGGGAGAACAAAGGGCGGGGGGAGGACCCGGCCTGTCTGCGGACTTGTTTGTGACTCAATCCGCTTTCCCCGGCGTTTCAAAGGCAGACCTGCCAGCCTCGCCGGGAAGAGAAAGAACTTGGGGCGGGGGCGGGGGCGGGGGCCGGCGCTTCCGTCCAGCCACGCTCGCTCCGCGCTGCAGCCTCGCGCAGCGGGGTTTCATTCGAGCCGGGTCCCGGGCCCCTCGCCAGCAACTTCCCCGCCGGGAGCACGATTGACGACCCCACCCCGCCCCGCCCCGGCACGGCACGGCCTCGCTATGGCAGGCAGGAGCGCCGCACCATAAAATGGATCCCGGCCGGCCCGGCGGCGGCGGTGGGCAGGCGGCGGGCTCCGAGGCGGTGCGGCCGCGGCTCCCCAGGCTCCGCGCTGCGCCCCGGCGCACACGCGCGCCCTGACCGCCGCGCACTGCCGCCCCTCGCGCTGCCCGCGCGCAACTGGCACGAGACACGGGCCGGCGCATATTGGCTCGGCGGCACGCCGAGGCTCCTCCCCGAGTCTGGATCTTTATATTTTGGGAGAATTTCTTTGAACTCAGCGAGCGAGCTCGGTGAGGAGGCAAGTTCCCACCGGCGGCTGGCGAGGCGAGGCGAGGCGAGGCTCCTCCACCTTCCCCGCCGCCGCGGTGCGCCCTCGTGCAGGACAGACGGACGGACCTGGCTGAGAAAAAAATGCCAGGGATTTGGATGTGACCGTGAAAAGAGGACGAGGCAGAAGAGGATGAGGAGACGCGTTATCTGAGAATAACCAACCACTCCATCAACCCTTTCTGCAAATTGGTGCTATCACTTCTGGGGTCCATTAGCTTTTATTCTTCCCAACCCCCAATCAAGAAATCTTGACGGGAGGACCAGCCTCTACTGCAGGGGGACCTTGTGGATGTAACGTCGTTGGAACGTTTAGACCCTCGCCTCTGCAAGAGCCACCATGAATTCCGTAGCCGGGAATAAAGAGAGGCTGGCGGTCTCCACCAGGGGCAAGAAATACGCGGTAAGTTGCGGCGCATGCCACGCAGAGATACGTCCCCAGATCCATCTCCGCCGGGGTCCTCCGGTTCCCGGGGACCAGCGGCTCGGAGTCGGGCGACCCCAGCGGGGCTGGCGGCCGGCGAGCGGCCCGGTGCTCGCGCGCCTCTGCGGCCGGGCTGTGCGCGCGCGGAGGCGGGTCTGCAGCTCGCACTGCTCCGGGGAATCTCCCGTTCTCCCGGCCCTTCCCCTCTCCGCACCCTTAACTTTTGCGGTATTCCTGGACTCGTAGGCAGAGTTAAGCCGAAAGGGAGGGTTTCCCGGGAATCCTCTGCCATTTCTCGGATCATCTCCCAATGGAGCCCCGAGACCCTTTCATTTACCGGAGGGCTGTACCCCGAACGAATCAACACCCAGAAGTCACTGTTCCCCCGGGGCAGGGTCTTCCGAGACCTTGTAACCTAGGCTCTGGGTGGGTGGGTGCCACATTCAAAAACGCGGGGCGTTGACTATCTGGGTGTCCCTGCGGAAGCCACTGGACCCTCACAAGCCCTTCTCCGGACCGCAGGAGTCCATCGGCGCGGGGTCTCCGGGAGGGGGAGGCTGGGGGCGACAGAAGGACCACCCCCGAGGTGATGGAGGGTCCTTGGGCCGCCGGATTTGGAGCGGGCGGGACGGCACCCCCAGCCCGGCCCGCGGGCCCTGACAGCGCGCGTCTCCCCCGCAGGTGAACGAAGTGTGCTCGCCCACCAAGCCCGCGGCGCCCTTCTCGCCCGAGAGCTGGTACCGAAAGGCGTACGAGGAGTCGCGCGCAGGGAGCCGGCCCACCCCCGAGGGCGCGGGCTCGGCGCTCGGCTCCTCCGGGACCCCGTCCCCGGGCTCGGGCACCTCGTCGCCGAGCTCCTTCACCGGCTCCCCGGGACCCGCGTCTCCCGGCATCGGCACCAGCTCGCCGGGTTCCCTGGGCGGCTCTCCCGGCTTCGGCACGGGCTCCCCGGGTTCGGGCAGCGGCGGCGGCTCCTCCCCCGGTTCGGACCGCGGCGTCTGGTGCGAGAACTGCAACGCCCGCCTGGTGGAGCTGAAGAGGCAGGCGCTCAAGCTGCTCCTGCCGGGGCCCTTCCCGGGCAAGGTGAGCGGGGCTCGCGGGGCTGCTCCCCGCGCGGAGATCCTGCGTGGGGTCACCGGCTTCTGCGTGATGGAGCCAGGCCTCCCGGCCGCAGGGGTTCCCCCAGCTGTCATGCCCTGCGGTCCCATCACTTGGATTGCAGGCTGCCCGTTAGCTTTTCCTCCCCGCCCCCTCTGTCACCCTTCCCCAGCAAGCCAAAGGGGGCAGCAACGGCAAGCTGATGTTTGCTGATTTGTAGTCCTACCTTCCCAGATGCACATATTGGAAAGCCAGCATTTTCTCCTTAATATTCCGTGTATCTATGTGAGGAGGAGAAGAGGTGGCTGGTTCTAGGAGCAGACTTATGTCCTGGCCTGTTCCCTCCTCCATAGCAACCCTGTCTTGGAGGTGTGACCAGCCCCAGAGCCCCCTGAATGTACCACAATGCAATTGTATTTACACTGTTGGGTCCAAGTACTATCAAATGACAATATTTACTCTTACACTTCAAAGAGGTTTTTTTTTTTATCAGTGGTTAGAGAGAACTATCAAGAAAACCGGATTGCTGTGGAGATTTCTGACAGCGTTTGTTCAATGGCATTTTCTGGTTTATATTTCTGTGACTTTTGAAATGAAATATTGTGATTTTGAGTAGTGGAGTTTAGGAATAACTGCATCTGTTTGCCTCATCTGCTTATCCAAACACACACATGGATGTTTTTTATATACAATGGTTCAATTAAATAGATACTCACAGACTGTTGTAAAATTTAAAATGGGAAAAATTACTACCAGGAGAATTGGTTTTATGAATCCAGAACTTATCTCAAGAATAATTAAGTCTGGATTATTGTCAGTTTGCCATTTTTGTAGATCCATAATAAATCTGCCAGGACACCCCAAGAATAAATCTCAGGAAGTCTGCAAGCTTTTCTCACCCTTGCAAGTGAGACCTTCCAATTGAACACCCTTCTTCACTCACGGATTCATCTGCTCTTTTCTCTGTTCACCATTCGTTGATTTCCTATCCAGTTCAAAGTCCTTGTCCACAGAGAGCCTACATTCTAACAGAGCGAACTACAAACCCTCACTTCATAGTTTATTCACATTTGCGTGGAGAGTGCAGTGAGATTCCATAAAGAGTCCTCACTACCTGATAAAGATTTGAAGGACTTTGGTTCTCAGATGAGAACATCTGATATTTGGCCATCCTAATAAGTTATAGCTTACCAAATTATTTGAGAATCTTCTCAACCCATTCTTATAATAGGTTCTTTGTGTTGTTTGAGAGATACTCTTGTGCAAAAGTAAATAAACATGGGCTCTTCCTTAAAAAGGGAAAAGGGGAAGGAGCATTTATCTGGAGAAACAAATGTCGATTCTTGAAGGCACCCATATGATGTATAGGGTAACGTGATGAACTGGGATTTTGTTTTTTTAAAGACACCTGGAAAATTCATTTCACGGTGCTGTAGAGGGCAGCCCAGTATATGTGCTGATTTTCTTTATGTGATGAAATAAAAATGATGTTGGGAAACTGATCAAGCTGTCAGTGCGAGGTGGTGATGGTGCCAGACGCAGCATTGGATGGGCCAAGCAAGCCTCAATGCTCCACTGATTCAGGGATCTCAGTCATGGGGACAGCCCCTGGGGAACCACTTTAAGTACAAAAGTGAATGTCACCAGCAGAACCACAGTTGCATGAGTTAGGTACAAGGGAGTGTGCAGGATTTAGCTAGGAACAAGGAAGCTTTGGAAGTTAGCTCCTTGTTAGTAAACGAGATATGGAACCTCAGTTTTCACTACCAGTCATATGCTTGTCTTTGGACATATGTCCTCCAATTAGGTACAATCTCCATATACTTTTAATGTTTGCTGCATCTTAATTAAACAAGTGTTACATTCTCTGGTGCACCATGCATGGTGGGCCCTGTAAGTTGGAGACAAGGCATTTCTTCTCAGTACTGGATTCATGAGCAACCTGTGGACCTCAGTAAGCCCTCAGGCACTGAAGGAGTTAAGTTTCAATAGAACAAGAGATGTCATTGTGACTCCAACGTTGTAATTCCCCCTGGAGAGTATGAGTCTGGAAGATAAAGACATGTTTTTGAGGGATAATTAGCAAAAATCATCTTTGTAATTCACTTAAGATGCTTAACTGCATTTGGGGAATATTTTCTCAAATAGAGTATTAAATTCTCCTAGGTGGTATTAGAAGTCTCTTACATAAGCATTTAAAAATCAAAGGCTGTGTGGTATACCCATGAACTCTCTTACCTCAGGATGGATTTGGTTCTTTTTTTTTTTTTTTGAACCCCTAACTTATTTTATGATGCTAGGAAATCAGTTTTTCTGTTTAGTTTTAAAAAATGTTTTATTGACAATTTCTATAAATATAGACAATATTTCAAAATCAATATCCCCTCCCAAATCCCCCCTCCATTGAATTCCTTCTTTTCTTCCCAATTAGTCTGCCTTCTATTTTGATGTCATTTTTCCCTCCTATTATGCAGGTCTTATGTAGGTAGCATCAGCCACTGTGACATCATGAACACCGTGGCTACTTTGTGTCTGGAAGACAGTCTTGTAAGCACTCCTCTCCTTCCTTTCTGCAATGGCCCCTGAGCCTTGGAGGGTGTGATAGAGATGTCTCACTTAGTGCTGAGCATTCCACTGTCACTTCTTAGCGTTTTGTGAGTTTTGAGTGACACCAACGGTCGCTGCCATCTGAAAAGAGAAGCTTCTCTAGCCAAAAGTGAGAGTAGCATTAATATATTAGCATAAGCACAAGTATTTGGAGGCCTGTTTGGTGGACATAACATATGCATTTAGCCTGACAACAGTAGTATTCCACACACAACCTAGGGCTTATGACATCCCCAACCATTGGCCTTTTTCATATTTATTGTCAATAATTAGATAGATCATATGAGCAAGTCTTATGATGGCAGCCCCATTTCCCTCCTCCCTATCCCCATCCCACTGGGGGTCCTCCTCCTCAGTGGGCTTGCTGGACCAGTTCATGGGATAGGGGTTATGGGTTGTACGAGGGGTAACCAAGTTTTTTTTTTTTTTTTTTTTTTTTTGTGTGTTGTTGCTGAGGGGGGCAATGGCTCTGATATTCTCCCCCACCATGGCTCTTACAATCTTTCCACCCACTCTTCTGCTCAAATCCCTGAGTCATGGTGGGTGAGTTTTAGGTCTGCTTTACTGTTGAGGTCTTAAGAGTCTAGATTTCTGCTTTGGATTGTGTTGGGGTATTTTCACTGTCTGTCTCCATTATCCTTTCACAGGTTATCTGACATCCCCAGCCATAGGCTTTTGATTAGGTTTTCAGTACCAGGCAGGAATTCCCTCCCCTGGACAGATCTGAAATCCAATCAGAGAGCAGTTGGTTTTCTCCATAACAAACATGCTACCATTGTACTAGTTGGGACAATTTTCATGGCTGGTCAGCTGTAAAGCTTTCAAGGCTCCTGTCTATTTGTAACTTTCTCATTGATGTTCTAATGAAAAAAGACAATTTAGATTGTTGGAATGTCACAAGACTGATAGAAGGTGGGATGTGAAAAGTGCTCCATTCTTCCAGGAACAATATAAGGGTCGATATTCATTCAACAGACAGTATTGAGATTTGTTTTATAGAATTTAAGGTTTTTGTTAAAAACATAGCCCACCTTCAGGTTCTTATTTCATTAGTACACTTCCCAAACACTATTCCACCATATAAATTCTTTCATTCTTCTCATTTTCAGGCCTCAGACCCAGTTGAATTCCCTTTGGTTAATCTCTGGGACAGGTGGGTAAGGAAAGGAGATGATGCCTTGGAAAGTTCCTTTGGGGACATCTGGTTGGTCTCCCAAATTAATGACTGGTTTTGGTGGCTTAAGAGTTACTTCTTGTTCCTGGGCATTTTCAGGAGTCATGTGATCACAGGTGGACAGTGATGTAACCTGGATGCAACTGGGTGACTGAGTGGATGATAGCGGTGGTGACTGATGCAGGGGATTTTTAGATGGAGCTGAGAGAAGGATGATCATAGGACTGGTTTACTATGGAAGGAATAAAGTTTTCTGGAGAAAGAAGAGAGAATAGAAGCAGATCCAGTCATAAAACCATTCACTGGCGTTGGGGAGAGATGGCCGAAGGAGCAAGAGCACTTGCTGTGAGTCCAGTCCTCAGCACTAATGTTAAAAAACAAACAGAAAGCGTGGCCACACATTCCTGTAATCCCAGTGCTGAGGTGGGTGGAGATAGGAGCATTGTTGGGGTTCACTGGTTAGTCAATCAAATAAAAAAATTAGCAGATTCAGGTTAAAGGTGCTTGCAAAGCCTGATGATCAGGGTTTGACTCCTCAATGCCTATAAAGCCAGATGCGCATAGTGGTACATGCATCTGGAGTTTGTTTTCAGTGTCAGGAGGCTGTGACATGTCCATTTTCTCTCCCTCCCTCCCTATCTCTTTCTCTTTAAATAAGTTAATACATTTCAAAAATAGATACAGATGACATCAAAATAGAAGAGAAGGCTGGAGAGATGGCTCAGTGATTAAGGCATTTGCCTGCAAAGCCTAACCACCAGGTTTGATTCCCTAGTCCCCACATAAAGCCAGATGTACAAAGTGGCACATGCATCTGGAGTTCACTTGCAGCAGCTGGAGGCCCTAGAGTGCCCATTCTCCCGCTCTGTCTGTATCTTTCTGCTTGCAAATAAATAAATAATATTTAAAGAAAATAGAAGACAGACTAGCTGGAATGAAGGGATTCAGTGGAAGGGGGGATTTGGGAGGGGTTAAGGAAGGGAAGTGGGGGGGCACTATGCTCATGGTATATTGTCTGTATGTATGGAGGTTGTCAATAAAAAGTTGAGGGGAAAAAAAGCAGATTTAGGCTCAGTGGAGACTGTCCCCAGGAAATAAGGTCAAAGAGAGATTGAGAAAGAACACTTGATGTTCTGCACATGTGCAAATGGGGTATACGTCTGCACACATGTGCATATACAGAGTGTATCTACACACCATACATCACACACACACATACATCACACACACACACATACATCACACACACACACACACACACACACACACACACACACACACACACACACACCCCGGGTTGTTGCTGCTATTTCAAGACTCTGGAATGTAGAAGTGGAAACTCTGAACTCACTCACATACCTTTGTTAATGATGCCCTGAATACATTCTCTCCAATAGCAACTCACCTGGGCAAGAGATTTGTGCCTAGTGGCAGACTGTAAAGCATTCCGGTTGACTTTTATTACCTTAGTCAATAAGAAAGTGCTTACTCGGTTTCTATCATTTCTCTTTTAGTGCTGGGAAGTGGAAGTGGTCAGATAAAAACCAAAGAGTGAGGTTGTGTAAAAGTGTAAGGATTTTTAAGCGAGGACTGTCCTTTTACCCATTGTAGTGTTTTGCTGTGTAAATATAAAACTACTTCATGTCCAGTAGGCAGAATGTCTTTCCTGTTTTATAGACAGCTGAGGCACCAAGCCAGAAACAGAGGCCAAGGAACGAATCTCTCCTTTCTGAGCTAACCTAGATCATTCAGATATGTGTGACAGAACTTTTGAATCGACTGTGTAAGGCTTACGAAACACCAGCCCGGAAAAAAAATCCCTCGAGTAAGCAGGAATGCTCCAGCTTGGCTAAAGGTTATCAGACATCTGTTCATTTCCATATCAATAAAAGAAAATCTTCTTTTATGTAAAAGAAAGGTCCAGAACTATATTTCTTTCTGATTTTTTCCACAGTCACATATTCTGAGTGCATTTATGCCCCAGAAATATCAGCAAGATTAACCAGACATCCTGAGAGGGGTAGCCAGGAATCATAGAGATGAAAGAAAGGAATGTGTGCTAGGGGTTAAAAACACCAAACGTGGGCTCTAAATAGCCAGAGCCCAAGGAAGTCTAGACTTGGGGAGATATAAATACGTATTTCCGTATTTTGTCAGTTCCAAAAGAAGGGTATGAAAAACAACTCTATTCAAAAGTTTTTTCCCAAAGCCATTATAAAACACTTAATAGATAAAATGGACTTTGCATCTTAAGTATTTATTAATTATGAGGGAATTCTAGCTGAAATCTTCTAATAACGCATAGCTATTTTCAGAAAGTATCATTAGAATCCTTTTCAGTTTGGAAGTATATTTTTTATACAGGTGTAGCTGACAGATTGATATATCAGTAATGAAAAAATCCTGCAGCATTTATCATTGAAAAATTTCTCAACCATCTCCGGAATTTATAAAAACATTCACATCAGAGATATGAGAGCAGCCATCTCTTCTTCAGGATTTATCAAGCTATGGAAAAATGACCTTTCATTCCACCAGACTTTTTAAATTGTGGAGCCAACACAGTTAGTTTTTTTGTAGTGACTTAATTCATTTTGCAAAATTCCTTGGCCTGCAATCATTTCTTTCACACTTATCGTAGACAGGATTATTGCATTAGAAATGTGATTTTCACATGGCAACGCTGATAGTTTGTCAGGGTTTGGAATGATTAAATCAATTAAAATTGAGGTCTCATCAGTTGCTTTCTTGCATCAAATCACAGACCGTGTCATTCATCAGCTAAGAACGGGATGGTAGTGATGAGGATAGCCTGTGGTTCTTGTCCTTAAGGGCCAACCATTGTGCAAAGACAGACAGATGACAAAAAGATACACACATGCACATGCAAACAATTACATATAGCAAAATAAAGATGAACATATTTTATTTTGGAATTGCAGGTACTTAATGTGGTTATAATAGTCACAAAAAGAAAGAAAAACAGAAATCAAAGCTCACTTTCACCCCCCCCCCAAAGCCCCTCAAGGTCGCTATGAGAATATGTAAGTGAGAGACTCCTGCTTGACTGAGAATATTATAATTATTTGGGGTCACTTCCTTCATCTTTGGGGTGTGGAATGATGAAAGTATGTGAGTCTGTCAAGATTCTGTGTAATTGTGTGAAATGGGGAATTTGAGGAATTGCTGTGGTTGGATAAGGAACCTCCTCGGTTGTGTATCCATTCTGTGGAGGTGCTGTGTTCCTTTCTAAACAGAAAGCCCTGCAGAGGCCCTGTCCTGACCCAAGAGGAGAGCTCTGAGGCTGGACGTTCAAGGCCACATCAGTGAGCAGAACCTTTCCCTGCTATTCTCTCTGAGTATTGACTGCTTTTCTCTCTTCAGGAATGCAGAGCAAGCATCCTTCTCAAAAACTGCTCTGTACACACACACACACACACACACACACACACACACACACACACACACACCCTTTCTTTCCTGGATGCTTTTATGGCAAAGCTGCATTGTGGTGAATGACGCCCAGTTGTCCTTCCTCACTTCTGTCCACCCATCTGGGTTAATAGTATCGTCGCATATGCTCACAGAGGGGCCAAAAGAATAGGATACATCTGTGTTTCTAAATTACTTTTGGACTATTTATCAAGATATCAGGTGAGTTTGTATCTACCATCCTGCTGGCTGTTGCCTTTGGACCTGCTCCAGAATCATCTGAGAAAATTGGCTTTTTAATCCTGTGTAGAAAAGTGTCTGCCATGTCCACGCAGGAATCAACTGTGTACTTTCTTAATTAATTGGTATTCTTTTGGATTAAAAAAAAAACACAGGGTCTCCTTTAGCTCACTGGCTTTGAACTCTTTAAGTAGCAGAGGATGACCTTAAACTTCTGATTCTCCTGCCTCCAATTTCCCAAGTGCTGGAACTATAATCATATCTATGTCTATCTATATCTATATATCTATGTTTAGATAGTATTCTTTTCAGTAGTTAGGTCTCTGATGCTTTGGAAGACTGAGTGTATCATGAAAGGTGTAGATCAGCTTTCTACATTGGTTATTACTTCTCATACAGTGATAAGTGGTAGTAATATAAAGGAATATATATAAATATGTAAATATATATAAATAAAAATATATATGTGATACTGGGAAATGTAACCCAGTCATTAGGCTTTGCAGGAAAGTGCCTTTACCATTGAGCCATCTCTCCAGCCCACAAATAAGATTTTGATGTCTGGACTCGGGTCTATATTTTTACAAATTAAGCAGGTATGCTTCAATTACTTTATCTAATGTTTTTTCAAAAAATCAGAAGTGAATGTTTTTCTACTAAGTATCTTTCGTATTTAGGTAGATAATCATCTGATTTTTCTCTTTAAATCTATTAATATTGCAAATTATTATCATTTTTTTCCTAATAGTGAGCCATCCTTGCATTCCTGTAATAAACTCTGCTGGATGCAGTTTAATAGATTTCACTACTTATTTATTTATTTATTTTTAATGAGAGAGAGAGAGAGAGAGAGAGAGAGAGAGAGAGAGAGAGAGAGAGAATGGGCACACCAGGGCCTCTAGCAACTACAAACTCCAGATACATGTACCACCTTGTGCATCTGGCTTTACATTGGTACTGGGGAATTGAACCCTGACCCTTAGGTTTGCAGGCAAATGTTATAACCACTGGGATACTTCTCCAGCCCATTATTATTTCACTTTAATATTTGTGGTGGTATGAATGTGAATGTATGTTACCCATAGCCTTGGGGAATTTTGATTAAGGCTAAGCGTCCTACTTAAGTCTGTAGCAGCTTGCTGAAAGAGGTGTCACTGGGGGCACATCTTTTAGTTCAGCCCTAAGGAGTGTAAGAGCTGGTTTGATGTCTGGCTGTTCGTGTTTTCTGGCTGTTGGTGGTATCTCTCTGCTATGGATCTAAAGAATTGAGCCAGATTTTTTTTTGCCCTGATGGAACTTCCCTTTAATCTGTAAGCCTGAAAGTAACCACTTACTCCCTTAAGCTGCTTCTGGTTGGGTATTTGTCTCAGCAATGAGAAAGTAATTGCAATAATATTGGTATGCTATTAAGAATTTTCTGATTCTCATTCATGTGCCAGCTATAGCATTATGGGTACATTGTCAACCAAAATATGAAAAAGATGAAAATAAGGTTAATTCACAGTCAAGTATTAGAGATATAGACACTATAGGATTCACAGTGCAACATATCAAAAGCTGGAGTTGGGTTGTGCAGATGGCTAGGAAGCTCAGAGGGTGGGGTGGGAAATGGCTTTGGGCTTGTGAGTAGGATATGGAGATAGCAAAGCATACACATTCCAGCCAGAGGGAGAGACATAGGAGGGCTACTCACATTAGCCAGAGGGAAAGGCACAGGATGGCTACTCACATTCCAGCCAGAGGGAAAGGCACAGGAGGGTGACTTATACCCCGTGCACTTGAAGAACTGAAGTGATGCATTAGTATCATAGCATGATGTGTTGTGCAAATGAGTGACAGGTTGTGGAGGTTTCAGGGAGGGGATGGAGGGCCATGTGGACAAAAGAGTCTGGGCTCTCTTCTAGGTCATGGATTGCCATCAGAGGATGTCCAAGAGGGAACTGAAAAGTCAGCTGTGTATTGTGAGAAAGGATGGATAGGGATGGGGTGTCCTGTGGTTCCATTAGGATGCTCCCCACAGTGAGCTCTAGTGAAATCATGCAGGCTGAACTAAAGTGGCAGTAATAGGAATGAAGCACCAGTTTGGACCTGATAAATACCGTGTCTAGAAAATCCATAACCCATGGCTGCTGAGCTCTGTGGCAGGAGGGAGTGTAGGCTGTCTCCCAGTCTTCTGGCTAGGACATGTGTGAATGGGGTTACCCATTCCTCGGAGAATATAGGCCTAGAGAAGGTTTTGCTACTGTGGGTCTGGTGTTTTAGAATTGTTCCATGTAACAAACCTGGCTTGGACTCTCTAGAGCTTGAGGTACAGTGGGCCCAGCTGGGGCTCTAGAATGTATTCAGAAATGGGGACATGCATTAGGGTGATGCCATTGTGAATACAGTGGTAGAATGCATAGATGGTATGAGCTCTTCCCATATATGTGGGGTGGGAACAGTAGCCAATGGAACATGGAGAAGAAGCATTAACATTAACCCGAGGGGTCAATAAGACAGACGGAAAAGGAGAGGTCAGAGAAGGGGGAAGTTATCCCAAGGCTCAGGGTCTATTGTGGAAGAGGTGGTGGAAAGATTGTAAGAGCCAAAGGAAGGGTAGGACTGCTTACAGTGCAGTCTTCCATATACAATATGGCCTTGATATTCATGACACTACCTTCATAAGACCTTCAAAATGGGAGGAAAAGATGATATCAAAACAAAATAGAGACTTATTGAGAGTGGGGTGGAATATAATGGAGGGCGGATTTAAGATTGGGAATGTGGGGAGGGAATTATGGTTTACTGTCTACATTATGGAAGTTGTCAATAAAAATTAAACAAGAAAAGAAAGGGGAGGTTAAAAAATGTGGGGCTGATGACCCAGGTTCTATTCCCCAGGATCCATGTAAAGCCAGATGCACAAAGTGCACATGTGTCTGGAGTTTGTTTGCAGTGGCAAGAGGCTGGTTTGCCATTCTCTATCTCTCTGCTTGCAAATAAATAAGTAAAATATTAAAAAAAGTGGGGTAGACTGAGGAAAAAGCTCAGTGGTTAAGATTGCTTGTTGCTTAAACATGAGAGACTCAAGCTGGCAGCCACCAAGTTTAACTCCTCAGAATCCAAGTAAAGAGATGGGTGTGGCCACATACCTCTGAAAGTCTAGCCTGTATGGGCCACAGACTGGAGGACTGCTGGAGCTGGATGACGGACAGTAGCTCCAGATTGAGGAGAGACCCAATCTGAAGGAAATACATGGATCCGTGATAAGAGAAAGACACCTGACATTCTCTTTTTGCCCCCGCATGCACATATATGGGATATGTGTATCTGAACAAATATCACACATACCGCACATCACACATACCACACACACACACACACACACAAACACATGCAATTTTTTTCTTAAATGTAGGGTGAGGAGCACATAGCATCACAGGACCAAATGACAACATGAACTTTGGGGTCAAGCGTGAAGATTGGTCTGACATGTTGGAAGTATCAAAGAGGCAAGGTCTTAAGTTTCTGTCCACTCATTTGAATGTAAAATGTTCCCCATAGTCTCATGTGTTTTGAGTACTTGGTCACCAGGTGGTGGCAGTTTGGGAAAGTTGTTGAGCCTTTGGGAGGTAGAGCCTTGCTGGAGGAGATGTGTTGCTATTTGGGCAGACCTTGGGATCTTTATTAGTCCATTCCCACTAGGCATAGTTAGCTCACTGTTGCTGCTGTTGCACAGTTGATGTGACAAGATGGGGTGCCTAGCTTCTGCTCTGCCATGATAAAATTTCCTCTCGAGACTCTAAGCCGAAATGAACGCTTTCCCTCCATCAGCTGCTTCTGATCAGGTGTGTCTTACAGTTCTACTTTGTCCTAGTCATGAGAAGGGAACGACCACACCGCTGTAAGGAGGATGTTGAGGCTCTTAGCTTGAGCTTGGAGAAAGGCAGTTGATGACAATGTGCCCAGCAGTGGATGGAGAGCCAAGGACATCTGAGGCAACAGTGGCATTGTTGAGGACCCTGAAGGGTTATGAGAAGTTCATTTGCCAATGCGCTTATTACCTTAAAGTGAAGGTGTGGGGTTAATAGACTTGGGTACAAAACCAGGCTCCATCACTTAGTTGTGACCTCTGGGGTAAGCCACTTGGCCCTTCTGAACTTGGCTATTCTCATCTGTCTAATGGTGTAATGATAGGGTCCCACCAGGGTGGTTGCGAGGATTAAGTGAAATTGTGAGGTCATGTGGAACCATAATTTTGTGTTATTATTCCAAGAAGAGTTGAATGAAAGGAAAACCTCCTTCCCTCCTGCTGTCCTCCTCTCTTTTTCCCTCCCTCCCTCTGATTGCGAGTGGTCTGACATCAAAATGAATAAAAAAGCCATAGAAACTGAAGCCATCGGCTCTTCCATTTCCCGTTTCTTCATCTCCAAGCCAATAAAGCATCTCATACTTACTTGCAGGCAGCACATCTGAGAGAGTTCAGTTGATGTGATGAACGGCTACTCCTTTTAGCTGAGTTGCCATGAATATGGATTGGGAGTCTTTGCCACAGATGGAAATCCCTTCCCTAAGAGCACCCCACTCTGAGGACCCCCAGGGAGGATTGTAGAGGTGCATTTGGCATTTGGGGCCCTGGAGGATGAAGGAGAGCACATTTCCCCAGGTGACTGACTGTGCATGCCAAGTGCAGATCTGAGAGCCACCACGAATTCAGGCTTACCTGCCTTCTCCCCTCCATTTCCATCTCTCAGGCGTTTTTCTCTGCACTTCTGTTTTGCTGGTTCTGTCCCATGGATTCTGGCCAGACCCTGTGAAGATGTATGGAAATAGAGACCCCCACCCCCACCCCTGGCACATGTGTCGGCTGTGAGGAGAGGGGAATGTGCTTGTGAACACTGCTGTAAAGGAAAGATATGTTCTGAATGCTGCCACAGGTCCGCAGATTAGAAGGCTCAAGTGGGGAGCACACTTCTGAAAGGCAGAAGGATATCTGAGGAATCTTCAGTGTCAAGGACTAGGTTACAGCCCAGGGGCGATTTTTATTCACAACCCCCCCCCCCCTTACTAATTCAATGCCGTTGCTGACCACAAAGAGTTTTGGGAACATTTTAGTTCTCCATATCGTATGCTTTTTAAATCTTTGCTAGTTCTGTGCCAAAAATTCCATTTTTATTTTATTTTTTTGTTAGAAAGTATGGACCACCAATCTGTTTTCAATCACAGGGTGACAAATATAGATTTTAATGATTCTTGTATCTCATCTGAGTGACGTCTGAGATTTGTAATTGCTTAATTGAGAATCTTTTTTGAAGATAACATAGGAGCTAAAAGTGCTTGAGGTTTTTTTTTTTTTGTGGTGTAATTCCATCTTTTAATTAGCAGTGATGAGCAGCTATGCATTCCTGAGAAACACTGTCATTTATCCTGGTTGCTTTTGTTAGAGGTATAATCAGTGCCTCTCTACTCTGATTCCATGTAACAGGTAGCCTCATGCAGCGATGAGAGACAAATGTATTAACTAATGAGAAGCCAAAAATAACCAGGAGTTGGGCTCCTTAACCAGAAGGTTATGTGAAAAAATAAGCAGTCTAATCCAGGCAAACCATGCCAATCACGCTTGTTTAAAAAAAAAATCCGCTGGGTTGGAGAGAGGTCTCTGGTCTTCCCATGGCTGGAAGTAGAGTATCACTTGTGCTTTGCCCAGCCAGGTAGCATGATGATTGATTGATTGGGGCTGGGGGACAGGTGAGAGCAGATGGGAAGGAATGGAGTAGAGAGTAAGACAGGAAGGAAGGACATGAGAAAGGGAGAGAGAAACAACAACAACAAAAAAACACGAATTGGTTGGCCCAAGTGTCAGAGGTTGGCTTCAATCCCAGATACTGGGAGCAGAGTATAGTCTGGTCTCCAACATAGTTAGCATTGTGACCTTGGGAAATGCAGTCAGTATGTGCTCCTTCCCTCCCTCCTCTTCTTCCCTCCCCTCCTGTCCTTCCTTTTTTTCTTTTCTCTGTTTTTTTTTTGGTGGTGCTGGGCATACAATCTAGTGCCTCCTCCAGACAGGCATATTTCTTCTGTAGATTGAGATGGGCATGAGCGTTAGTCTCTATTTTCTCCCAAGTCCCTGGGAAGCTGGAAAGAAGGCCTCAGAGTTTGTGGATCCCATTTCTTGTCCCCACGTTCCATAGGGACATGCTTGACAGAATCCTCCATGTGGCTGCATGAGAACCCACTGCTGTCCAGTGGGTTGCTGTGCGTTAGGGCATCTCCCCAGGCGAGCTTTAGGTGTTGCTGACATATGTGACAAGGTTCTTCTGTTTCTTTCTTTATTTCATGCAGGGCTGGAGCCCACAACCTCCTCTATGCCAAGTATATACTCTACCATCGAGCCCCTCCCCTCTGGTTTTTACAATTCTTTTATTGACAGAGTTTATTCATACACAAAACACATCCTTAGAATTCCCATCCCACCCTCTTGTGTATTCCCTCCCCCATACCTCTTCCACTGAACCCCTTCTTGTCAGTTAGTTTCTCTTCTATTTTGATATCGTCATTCTTTTTTTTTTTTTGCCCTCATATTATGCAGGGTTTTTGTTTGTTTGTTTGAGATAGGTTATTGATATGTAGCACTGGCCAGACTGGACCTTGGCTATAGAGACCAGGCTGGCCTAGAGCTGTGCCTTTGCCTCTCAGGTGCTGTGCACCACTGCGCCCTTCCCCTCCTGTGTTTTAAAGAAACTATTTGCTACACTGCCTTCTCTGCCCGTAAGTAGAAATGAACTTAAACAAAAAGATAGTGGATTTAGGAGATCAGTTTGGTAAGAAGTTTGAAGAGCATGGTCTTAGGACTTCGAGAGGATTGCTTATAGTTTACATTTTACATGAAGAATGTTTGTCATGTTGATTGTGATTTTGAAATAAATTGGGAAGTTTTTTTGTGCTTTTGTATTAGCATATGTTAATAATACATAACCATGGGCTCCATCATTATGACAGTTTCATACATGTCTATACATGTCTCATTGTCCTTCCTGGTTCCTGGTCTGTCTTAGCCACACCACTGAGATGAATCTCCAAACCAGGCACAGTTTATGGGAGGAAAGGATCTACTGAAGCTACAAATCCAGAGGAACTTCCATAATGGCAAAAGAGGCTGGCCCCCTTTCACAAGTCCAAGCAGAGAGAGAAACCCATCACACACACACACACACACACACACACAAGCAAAACAGGCAGGGGGGCAAAGGAGATTTCTTTCCCCTTTATAAACTTGTTGGCTTCCTGAGTCTCTGGAATTTCCTTCCTGCACTGCCCTCCCAGGAAGGGATGTTCATTTCTAGCTTCCCTGATTTTCCTTACATCCTGCCCCCGACTGGGAGGGCTGCCTTCCTGTGAATATCCTCAGAGACTCACCCAAGATGACTGAAAAGGTCAAGTTGACAACAAAACTTAACCCTCACACACTGTCCCACTTCATCTGCTCTCCTTCCCCTTCCCAACTAGTCCCCTTCCACTTTCATGTTTCTTTCTTTCTCTCCCTCCCTTTCTCCCTCTTTTCTTTCTCTACCTTCCCTTCTTCCTTCCTTTCTTCCTTCCTTCCTTCCTTCCTTCCTTCCTTCCTTCCTTCCTTCCTTCCTTCCTTCCTTCCTTCCTTCCTTCCTTCCTTCCTTCCTTCCTTCCCCTCTCTCTTTTTCTCTCTCTCTCTCTCCTCTTTCTTTACCAAGCTTTAAACATTGTATTCATCAATAACTTTAAAAAAGTAGAACTTTCCTTCAAAACTTTTCACCCAGCACTTTTTGCTCTGATTTTTCTCTTTTGTTTGCATTTTCAAACGTCCAGATATTCCTTTATTGTTTAGATCAATATTTGCATATCACATACCCACGGCCTGTGGTCGAGGCTCCTGTGGTATTTGATGTTGCAGTCTAGGGAAAGGCTAGGGCGGCTGCCTGCCTGCTGGGTCAACAAAGTCCATTCAGTTATTATCGATTTTTTCCCTTTTCTTTTATCACCAGCCCAGGACCCTTCTTTCAACTACCTGTTTCCTGGGGAATGTTTATGGAATTCTTATTTCAAATATAACACTCTGTGTTTTCATCTAAACACAATTCAGGGAGCACAGATATTAAAAGCTTCATTTGGCTTTTACTAGCCCAGAGTGCATTGAGACTTCAGAGCCAATAGAGTTGAGAAGAGGCACAGAGCTACCCGAGCACCACCAGTCACTCCTCAGCTCCCTACATTCTCTGTACGCCCATTAATAGAGGTCTACAGAGTATTTGGAGCCAAACCCCCAACTCAAAGTTTTGGTCTATGCACAATAAACCTTCCCTATAGGCTCTGCTGATTTTTGTCCTTAGACATTCTACCTTGCATCTCCCCCCTTGCTTTCTGCCTTCAAATTGATTAGTGCAATGAGGTCTCAGATTTCCAAGGGGTCTTTGTAAGGAGCCATGGTGTGTGTGCACATGTGCACTTTTCAGAGCCCTGGAGCATACAAGTTGGTGACTTGGTGGACATCCTGTCTCAGGTTTCAGACGTTGTTAGGCCAAAGCTTTTATTGGAGGTCAAGGCAGCTAATAAAGTAGACCGTGCAATTAGAAGGGCATTGAGCAGAGGTTGTTTAACTGCTGCCCAGCTCGGGCTGAGTGGAGTGGAGGAAGCGGGAGGCAGTGGTGAGTTGGCTTGTGATGGCTTTACGAGCGTTGTTTGTAGCCGTGGTGGTGAACTCAATACAAAGGCATGGCTTACGCATGCCTGGCTGGGCCCTCTGCTTCCTGTGTGAGGCATCCACGGGGGAAAGGAAGTTACTGGGTTGTGGCCTTTTCTGTGGTGGCATTTGGGCTAATTTACCTTTTTTATAGGGTGTTCGTGGTTCTTAGTGATTCTCTGTCAGGCCCTTTCTGGTGGTCAGAAGGGAGTCAGGAGTGTGCTGCTTGCAGGAACTCCTGGAGAACCTTGGACTTGGCATGGGGGGCTTCTGAGTATCCTTGGTGGTTGCCATAACATTTGTTTCTGCTGTTGTTTTGTCTGAGTGGGTCTTCTTCCTGACCTCTGTACCCATGAGTGCCATTAGTGATCTGTCCATTTCATGTTCAGTGTCGTAGATGGTAATTTCTTTTTGAGTACTTGAATGCAAGGATTTTTGAGGAGGTAAAAACAAAAGCATAACAAAGAAATAAGCAACATCTGTTACCGCTGAGCAGTGAAACAGTGCCTGTGTGAGGGGAAGCTGAGGGGGACATGGTGTCCCTGGACATGGTGCTGGCCTGCTGGTCTCCAGCATGGGCTCTAGGAACAGGAGTTGTCCTTTCACCATGGCAGATCCTGGCTCAGGCATTTCTAGGGTGGCCAGTTGGGGGGGTCCTTGCCCATCTCATTGGTCAGTACGCTAGTGGCTTTGTTCACTCATCTGTCCTCAGGGCCATTTCTCCCCTTGCAGGATAAAGGAACATGGGGTGCACACGTAGTCAAAGGAGCAAACTTGTCACTACTCATCAGAACTAGATGGGGTGAGGGGAGGCAAGTGTTTCAGCCATTTTGGCTGCAACCTGAGCCGGGTGACTTACAGCCAACAGGGACATTCATTTCTCACAGTTCTCAGGACACATGAGATCCGGGCATCGGCAGAATCCTGTCTGGTGACAGCTGCCCTCTGGTTTATAGGCTGTCTTTTCTCTGTGTTTGTTCTCACTGGTGGAAGGCTGTCTTTATATATAAGGACACAAATTCCACCTGTGAGAGCCTCACCTTCCAGACCTAATCATGTCCTAAAGACCCCACATGCTGTTGCCTTGAGGGTTAGGCTTCCAGATGACATGAGCATTCAGTCCACTGTAGCAGGCAGGAAGCCACTTACCCAGACACATGCCCCTTGTGCTTCTCAGACAGGGCTCCTAGTTGATGTCATCTGTGCTGTACTGTCTTCATTAGATGGTGAGATGGTGACACTGTCATATTTGGATGGGGGAGAGTCTCCCCTCTCCTGCTGAAAGCTTCAACCGCCTTGGAGCCTGGAGGTCAGAGGAGAAATGCTGTGGGTGTTTGGAGTCTTTTAATGACAGACAGGAGGATTTGCCTCCAGACATTGATGGTTGTGCCCGTTCTTCAGAAAGAAAGGCAGTAGTGTTCACGCTCTGTGTCAGAGTGTCTGCAGGACCATGGACTCCTCAAGCATTTTTTTTTTGCCACTCTTATACATGTGAGAAACCACCATAATATGTTAATTTGGAGTAATACTTTAGATGCCACAGCAGGGTTGCAGTGTGAGGGGATTTTGTCCCAAGAGGGTAACAGAGATTATGAAAATAAAAATATATTTAGGAGTTAGTGAGGGATCTCATAACTAGAGACCAGAAACAGTCTTGAGGGTCTGTGGGAAACTCTAAGAAATTCAGTGTTGACTGACATAATGTGCTTGAAGAACGTGGCCTACACTTTGTCTTCATAAGAAGTTAAACGACATTGTAAGATTTATTTATACATCCATTGTTTTTTTTCCAGATAGGCTCCTGCCATTTGTAGCTCAGATTGGCCTCGTGACTTTTCAGTCCTCCTGCTTTTATCTCTCAAGTGCTGAGGTAATAAGTATTTATTAGTTTTAATAAAATATGACACTATATAATAATACACCAAGCTAGAACAGTACAATATCATGTTCATAGTGGTCTTATTCATAGAAGCCAAAAAGTGAAGGCACTCCAGTGTTTATCGACAGATGAAGGACCAAATGAAATGTGGTATATCCATACTATGGGCTATTATTTAGCCTTAAAAGGAAGGACATCTTGTCATATGTTGCACACAAATGGAACTTGAGAACAGTCTGCTACATAAAGCAAGTCAGTCACAAAAGGACACATACTAATGATTTCACTTGTGTGAGGCACCAAGGGGCATCAGGATCACAGGCCAAAGTAGAATGAAGGTTTCCGAGAATTTGAGAAGATGAAACAGTTCTGGATCTGCAGGGTGTGGGTGGTTGTACCATGATGGGAATGTGTGTGAGACCACTGAGCTAGCTGTGTGCTGAAAAATGGCTAAAAAGGTCCATTTCATGTTTTATGACCAATCATCTTCCTCCAGCACACTCTGAATTGAGTCACAAAGAAGTCTTCAAACGGGAAGAGATGTCCCTATAAACCGAGCAGTCATGCAGTCATGGCTCACGAAAGGTAATCACGGGAACCTTCCCTGATCTAACTGCAGATGCCTGAGTGCTTGATGAACAGTATCCTGGCAGCCACCCTGTGAGTGAACACTTCCCCACTTTACAGATGAGAAACTTGGCGAGGTCAGATGCCAAGGCCGGGATCCTGCAGGAGACAGGAAGTGGGGCCTGGTGAGCCTTACCTTCCTGCTTCATGGTGCCCATTGTGCCCTTCCACTGGCCTCGTTACAGTCCCTGGGGAATAAGAGGACATTCCAGATGTGCAACTAGGGACGCACCTGTAAAGAGTTGTAGGTTTGTCTTCCTTTCTTCTTTAATGTTTCATTCACCTTCTGCATTTTCCCTGGCCACAGTTCACCCCTGGGTTCTATGGGGCTCAGTGTTGAGGGATTTTGTGGCTCTAACCGTGTGGAGGGTTTCCGTGGGCAGTCCTTATCACCGAGTAAACACATTAAGCTGGCAAATAAATCTTCATGAGAGCAGTACATCAAATGACTCTTCACATAATAGATACTAATAGAGTCTATAATTACATGATACATTTTTCTATAAACTCCACAAAATGATTTAGTCAAACTCTTGGTTCCTCGACAGCAATATGTTCAGTGACAGTGTAACTTTTCCAAATCTGTCAACACATTTTGTGCATATGACTTTTTTTTTTTTTGGAGTTTGATCAAATTGACCCTTTAAAGTTCTGATAAGTTAATACCACCTTGTGTTTATACAGCTGGCTTCTCCTGCATTGGATGGTGACCACTTTCACCCTTCTTTCTCAGGATACGAGGGTCTCTTTCTTAACTTCACTTAATAGACAAAAGGAAGAGAAGGAGCAAGGGGCCAAGAAACATCACCCATCAACAACTGTTAACAGCTTCTCTTCTGTGTAAGTCACTAGTCATGGCTCTGGGTGCTTGTTCAGTGAGTCAGATCAGAGCCTGACGTCCATCTTTCCTCTGAGCTTGATGTTTGCCATCTGTTTTCTGTGAGATAGGATGAAATCTTCCTTGTGAATTTTAGCTTCACCCAAAGTGGGTGCAAGTCAGACAAGACTAGAGACTCTTGGAGGGGTACAACTAGCTTCCTTTCCAGGTCTCGGGGTCTGGTGTTCAGCCTTATTTACCTTGGGGGGGCTGTTGAGGTTTTCTTGAGTAGTGCCAATGGTGCTGTTGGGTAGTTTGGGTAATCTGGTGACATGGACACAGAGGACCAGAACAGAGTATGTGGAACAGAAAAAGGAAACGACTCAGGGCTGCCTGATGATTTTTCTTGTTGTTGGTATTTCTCCCCACAGATGTCAGTCGGGGTCAGGTTCCTTTCAGAGTCCATCAACTCAAAATTGGAAAATTAAGCAACCATCATGCGTGGCTCAGTGGCAGAGGTCTTTCTTGCATGTGTGAGGCTCTGGCTTCTATCCCCAGCATGAGAAAGCGGGGGTGGTGGGGAGAGAAAGGGGGAAGAGAATATTAGGAGAGGGCTGGGGGAGATGATGAGTCAGTAAAGTGCTTGCTTTGGAAGCATGACGACCTAAGCTTGGATGCCCAGCACTCATATGCAAAAATGCTGGATGGGGGCTGAGAGATGGCTCAGTGGTTAAAGGCACTTGCTTTCAAAGTCTGATGGCTGGGGTTCAGTTCCCCAGTACCCACTTAAAGCCAGTTGTACAAAGTGGCACATACATTTGGAGTTCTTTTGCAGTGGCAAGAGGCCTAAGTGTGCCCATGCTCACACACTCTCTGTATCTTTTCCCTCTCTAAAATAAATAAATTAATAAATAATAATGCTGGGTGTGGTAGCTTTCACTGTAATCTCAGTGCCAGGGAGGCAGAGGAAGGAAGTCTCTGAGGCTTGCTGGCTGACTCTCTAGCCTGTTTGGTAAATTTCAGGTTCAG